>CM046038.1:41575556-41633056 GCA_025215565.1 Flaveria ramosissima
TAAAAAAATGGTTGATTACCATGTTTCATCCACAAAAAATAATTTATATGATTTTATGTTTTATTTAATAATAAATCAGTAAAAAGGTAGGAGAGAGAATGAGAGATTGTAGGAAACTAATTAATAATTATAGAAGTTATAAAAACTAAAAAAATATCTACCCATTATACCCCTAACCTCTTTAATTATAACCACTAACTTAAACATATTTACCAAATTACCATTAGTTAATATCAACCATTGATGATATATATATATATATATATATATATATATATATATATATATATATATATATATATATATATATATATATATATATATTTATATATATATAGGTTAAGGTTCAAATAAGGACCCTACCTTATTATGAAAACCCTTTAACTTATCTATATTTAATTGATAAAGGCAGTTACAGAATGAGAGAAGTCTAAATACGGATGTATGGGCACCAAAGCATGGATGAACTAAAAGACAAGAAACAAAAAGAGTCCATGAAGTTCAATGAGGCAGCAACACTAGTGCAGGCGTTGGTGACTCTAGTGTCTAGTAAGATTAAATGATACATGCAAGGGTTACATGTGAATACTCAAAGACACATGTTTGTTTTCAGACCAATCACATTTAAGTTAGTGGTAGATTTATGAAAGAAAATTGTATTATCAGCATCATGAGGTCAAGTGTATGAGCATAGGAATAAGTGAAATCCGACTATAATGAAAATAACGTGTACAAGAGCAACTACTTTGGAGCTAGGGGACATTGGGTAAAATTGGAAGATCGCATAATGATGTATGAGAATGCTAATGGTTAAAACAAGTGTATGAAGTGTGTAAAATTCATAATGGAGACGAATTTGATAAGATTAGAAGATCGTGGAGTGACGTATAGGAATGCAATTAAGGAATGAATTTGTGTTTCAAATATGGAAGGATGGGTCATATTGCTAAGAACTGTACTGGGACAATTAAGTGTTAGAACTGCGGGGAACTAGGTCATTGGAGCCAAGAATGTAAGAAGCCGAGACATGAGAACTTAAGGGCAAAGAAGGGAAATAATAAACATAATGGAGATAAGCAGAAAGTAAATGCTAGGAAATTTAATATGATAAGGGAGGATTCCAGAACAGATATTAACGTTATGTCAGATATATTTCTTGTTACCCATGTTTTGCATCTATACTTTTCGACTCTATTGCTAGTAAGAGTTTTGTTGGTTTTGCATTTTGTGATAAATTAAATAGTGAAAGTAAAAGGATTGATATGTCGATTGACACAGGAACTGCTATTGGTAAATCTACTAAGATTTCATATGCTTCGTGTTAGACTATTTTTTTATGACTATAGGAAGATTTATTATAGTTCTTGGGATGGATGCCTTAACGACACATGAGGCTTATATCAAGTGCTGAAGGAAAATGACCCAATCAACAACGTCTTATGGCAGTCCAGTTACATCTATAGTGATAAAGTGTGTATGGTACCAAAGGTAATATCAATGATAAGGGTGAAAGGTTTATGAGACGAGGATGTGGTGCTTATATGATATATGTAAAGGAGATAATGTAAGAGTTTTACAAGTGTCAGATGTACCGTTTGTACATGACTTCCCTGATGTATTTCCGAAGGATTTGTTAGATGTGCCGCTCGACCATAAGATTAAGTATCAATTTGATTTCTTGTAAGGAGCATAACCCGTTGCTAAAGCCTGTGTTGACTAGCTCCTTCTAAGCTGAAAGAGTTGATGGCCCAATTTCAAGATATTCTAAACAGGTTTTACTTGACCAAGTATCTCTTTATGGGGCGCTCTAGTATTGTTTGTGAAGAAGAAAGACCAATTAAGTTTTAGGATAGTGGTAGAAAGTGTTTCCTTGGAAGAGAATAATTGGATTTCGTATGAGAGGAATGTTAAGTCCGACATATATCGAACCATTGAGGATTATTTTACGAATTGTAGAAGTGGCGTAGAAATTGGAATTGCAAGAGTAGTTGATTGGAATTCATCCTAACTTAGATGTAACTTATTGTAAGGCCCCGTTTCCGGAACGCTTACAGTTGGATAATTGATGCGTGCGGATAGTATATATATTTTGACAAAGATTCTTCGCACATATTAAGTTTTAATTGGTTATTACTAATACTAAACCACATACACAAAAAGCAAGTGTACCTGTCGTGTGGTAATATAGTGTTGGTAAGAACCGAGTATAAATCCATGGACACACTAAGCCTACTCAACAACCTAATTTACTATCAGTTTTAGGTTTTATAAAATGATAAGTTAAACATAATAACGATAAATAAAGGCAGATAAAGATAGGTTGAGAGTTTTGGTGATTCTTTCAGTGAAGTAAGGCTGTTATCCTAATTTAGATTACACTTATATAACTATATGAATTGGTGGTGTGATTTAAAGATATTCATTAATGTATTTATGTTAATGTTTATAAAGGTGAGCTGGCGTGATTTCTCGTCTATCCTGCTCCATAGTGACTAGGATCACGTCAGGCTGATTTTACTGCTTAGATCAAAGCCCTAGTAATGTAGGTAAATCTTTTGTGACCTATTTGACATACGATTTCTAAAAACATAACTTAATGTTAAAAAGAGAGTTGATCTGGTTCCTTCCTAACATACCATTAATTTTAGAAAACCATAACAATTACTGTAGATTTCTCAGACTAATAAAAGGGAACCCACAAATGATTAGAAAGTTAAGGTGATATGATTTCTAATAACCATTTCTAGTTCATTAGCCATGGATTTATTATGAAGACCGGTTTCGCGAATAAAAGCTGATCATACGTTTTTCAACCGTGTATGACAATCGCAATCACAAATCATAAAGTTATAACTTCCCGTTCAAATGTAGATGCTACTCATCAAAAGTTTTCCCAAGACCACCATAACATTAACATAATATATATCACACCATTAGTTCATCAAAAATTGCATAAAAATTAGGATAACACATGAAGTTTAGCTCATAATGAGCTTGAACATAACAACAAAGATAAAAGATAGTAATGAAATCATCGGTAAATTAGAACAATCAAACCGGTGATCCACAATGGATGATTTTTAGACAATCCCAATATTCTTCTAAGTGTTCAATGAACCTCCCAAACCTTCTAAGGACCTCGAAAGGCTGGGTTCCCGAGAGGGAACACTAGCACTTCACCTCCCAAAAGCTCCTCTTCAAGTTGCAAATGAAGTCCTATTTATATGCTTTCTGGAGTGTTTAAGCACGGCTCCATGCCTAAAAGGCACGGCCCCGTGCTAGTACAATGTACGTAAAAGTTGGTCGGCAATGTTGTCGGGCACGACACCGTGTTCAATAGGGCACGACCCCGTGTTTGTGGTGGGGCACGACCCCGTGCCTCCTGGGGCACACCCCCGTGCCTCGGGTCGAGGAACCGTACTTTTTGTCCTGTCGGACCAACAAATAAGGGGATGTGTTAATTTAAGCATGGGGGTGTGTTTCAGGCTGGGCATGGGGGCGTGCCTCAAGAAGCTGTAACACCCGGAAATTTTCTTTGAAGCCGACGAAAGAAGAGAAAGAAATAAAGTCCAAAGTTGGGGGACCAAACTTGTCAAATGGGAAAAGGTTGAATGGGTGGGAGTATAAAAGGAGGAGGGCAGCCCACACCCTCCCCCACACTCACACATTTCAGCTATAAAGAGAAAAGAGGAAGAAAGTGGTCTCAAGCTTGGTTCGTGTGGATTCGAGCGTGAAAATCGAAGTGTAGCGGGTTGAATCGAAGCTCTTCTTGTCGGGATCGTTTGTGTGAGTTCTAGGACCCCTCTTTTACACGTTTTTAACCGATTTTGGGGTTGGAACACATCAAAACCTGTTTTTGAAAAAGTTGGGTGAAGAACCCGTTTGAATGTGTATGTGTATGTGTTTGATGCGTGTGGGGTTTGATTTCGAGCTTGTGTGTGCTTGAATGATCTATTGGTAGGTGTTTCTAAGGTTTAAGATGGTTGATTTGGGCTAAAATCGAGTTTGGAAAAGCTTGGAGGCCGAAAGGGGCAGTTTGCGTTCGGCTGAACTACATTCTGCATCAGCTAGGGCTAGGCGACGGACTAGAGTGCGATTGGAGGCCATACGTCCGATTGGCGTGCGACTGAAGTCCATGCCCATGATTGCCATGCGATTGAGGTCCATACGCATGATAGTCATGCAACTGGAGTTCATGTGCCTGGAAGGCATGCGATTGAAGGTTATGCGACTGAGGTTCATTCGCACGAAGGGTATGCGACTGAGGTCCATGCGCCGGGAGGCCATGCGACTGAGGTTCATTCGCACGAAGGGTATGCGACTGAAGCCCATGCGCCTGAAGTCATGCGACTAAAGGCCATATGCATGAAAGCTATGCGACGAGAGTCCATACGCATAGATGTCAATTCGCCCATAGGTCCATTCGCATAGGGTCCATTCGCCTGATGTCCATTCACCTAAGTGTTCAGTCGCCTGGGAGGCCATGCGACTGAAGGGTGTCCATACGCCCAAGTAGGACTCATACGCCCGAAAGAACAACGGTTTATCTTATGACTTTCGAGGGAAAGTGCAGTTGTGGTTTTTACTCGGAAGGTTCCCGGAGGCTTGTGTAAGTGAACTTTCGAGGTCATAGACGTTATGTTGGGCATGTGTGTGATGATGATGATGTGATGTATGATTGATGTGTGTGTATGATGGTATGTATGTATGATGATGCCTTGTATGGCGATGTGTGTATGTTTATGTTTATATTCTTTTTATGTATGTGTATCTTTCCGTGACTTTACGTTGAATGTTAATGAATGAACTGAAAACTATTATGTAACGTAAAGTGGAAGATAATGAAAAGAGGAATATGATGAAGGAATGCATGCATTAATGAACAAATGAAAATGTGAAAGGCTTGCAAGCGAAATGTACAGAAGTACACGGCTCTAAAATGCCGTAAGCTCAACTGCGTATAGTTTAGCTAACCCTTAAGGGTGCACGTAAGGGTTCCAGTCTTTGTGACTGACCATCGGTGTGGAACATGGTGTATAATTGCTACCCGCGTTATGCATAATGTTGGGGGTGTAGTATATGATGGTTACCCACGTTATGCATAATGTTGGGGGTGTAGTATGTAATGGTTACCGCGCTATGCATAATGTTGGGGGTGTAGTATGCAGTGGTTTATAGCGGTTACCCGAGTTATGCATATCGTTGGGGGTGTAGTATATGGGTGGGATCTTTGTCGCTTACCCCGGTGCTGGTGCGAGGCTATGTGCAGTGTGGAAGTCTTTTATGAACTTCGACCCAGTAGCCATATAGTTTAGGGCATAGCTGTTGACACTTATCCAGACGTGATAAAAGAAAAGATGTAATGATCCTGAACTTTACCTTAGGTACTGTGGCCAGAGGTGCGGTGCACCGTTATAGAAGGTCTATGATAGGCCTAGGTCCTGTACCATGAACAGAAGGGTAAGGTTTATGGTTTTAATGGAAAGAAAAGATGTAATGATGAACGAACGAATGAAAGTAAGAACGTATGAACGAATGGAAGTTAATTAATAAATGATGAAGATAATAATGATATTATCTATGTGTACGTATGATGTGTGATCGCATGAATGTAAAGAACGGTTTAATGAAAGAAAAGTATGTTTTATTATAAAACTAGAACTCACTCAGCAACGTTGACTTTTATGTGTTTCCGGTTGGCAGGTAATGGTTGCTGAGGATGGCACGGGGCGGCTTCTCAACTCTTTTGGATGGCATTCCTATATTTAATGTTTTTGCATTGTAATGCGAACGAATGATGTTTTGAAATGAATGATTGTATTAATTTGAAAAGGTTTTATGATGAATGGAAGGATGTTTAATGTTTTCGCTGCAACGTTTTATGAAAGTTAAATATAATTATATGTTTTATGTGCGATGAGGATCCAACTGTAAGCATCCCGGGAACGGAGCCTTACAAGTTGGTATAAGAGCCAAAGTTTAAGTGAAATGGGTAAAATTTTAAAATAAACCTTAACTTAAACTGAGAATGGGACGGAAAGGGAAGGGATGCCAATCTGAGTAGCTGCGTGCCATCAGGTATTTTTCGTAATGTTAACCGGTATTTCATGCGCATGTTATGTGGTTTATGTGTTGTATGTAGATTGAGATACTGATGTAGATAGGTAATGCTCGGGGTATTAAGAGTAAAGTAAGTGGCTAATCACAACTGGCCACTGTAATTAGGGACTTACTATACTTGACATAAACTGAACTGTTCCCTTGAATGACTGTGTTGGTGTTTGAATCTTTCAATGTGTTTAGAGGATGGTCGATGGTAGATCGTCTAAAGCTTCTCGTGGTGGAGGTGGTGGTGGACGTGGTGCTGAACCACAAGTTACAAGAGGAAGGCCTAGGGCCGAAGAGGTGGCTCATGAAGAACCTGAGACCCCTCATCCGGAGGCTGGTGATGAGAGTGCGAATTTGAGGGCCTCAATGAAAGAGGCAGTTGCAGAGGAGGTTCATCAGGTCATACAGACGATCCTACCGTCTGTGGTGACTGAAGTGATTAAGGCTGTAAAGGAAGGAGAAAGGAAAGAGAGGAACAGGTCCTCAGGAGGACGGGAGCAACCGGAGCCTGAAACGGTTTTCTCTGAGGATGAAGAAGAGGAAGAAGAAGAGCCTGTGCTGGAGGCGGCACGAGGCTGTAACTATGGGGCGTTTCAACGATGCAAGGACCCTACTTTTGATGGTAACGGCACTGCTACTTCTGCTCACTGGTGGGTGAGAGAAATGGAAGCTGTTTTGAACATCAACGAATGCCGGGAGGATTAGAAAGTAAAGTTTGCTGCCCATTCTTTTGTGGACTCGGCTCTGTGTTGGTGGGACAATATTGTCCAAGCTGAGGGTAGCAAGGCTATTGGGAGAATGAGATGGTCTGAGCTAAAGAGGCTAGTGATTGAGGAGTTCTGTCCCCACCGTGAGATGGACAAAGTTGAAAGAGAGTTCTTGCAGCTGGAGGCGGGAACCATGACACATCAGCAATATACCACGAAGTTCAACGAAATGGCACGGCTGGTGCTAGACCAGGTGACACCTCTATCATGAAAGATCAAGAGGTATATTCATGGCTTGCCAGCGGACATCCGTAGGCATATGATCGCTGCCCGACCGAGCACATTTAGGTCGACAGTTGACTTGGCGGGGAGATTATACGATAAAAGAACTGTGGTGGTGACAGAAGCTAGCAAAGAGGAAGGGAGCTATTGGAATTTGAACGAGAAGCGATTTGGACGTGGCGAGGCCACTCCAAGTAACAAGGGTGCACGGGTGGATGACCGGTGTGTGGTCACATCCGGTGCAGGGTCGAGAAGGTGTGACAAGTGTGGACACAAACACCCTAGGGAATGTAGATTGGGGACCAATGTCTATTTCCGTTGTGGAAGGACCGGACATGTGGCGAAGAACTGTGGTATGGGGAGGTGTTATTCTTGTGGTGAGGAAGGTCACATGAGCAGGGATTGCAAGAAGCCGAGAGTGGAAGGTTCGGGAGTGAAGAAGATCGGAGGAAGCTAGGATGGACCCCGATGATGTGTCAGGTATGTTTCTAGTAAATAAATCCTTAGCCTTTGTGTTGTTCGATGCTGGCGCTAGTAAAAGTGTTATTCTTGCTGCTTTTTGTGCTAAATTACCTGTTAGTGGTAAGAATATAGATACGCCCTTCGATGTGGTCCTAGGAGTGGATTGTTTAGCGGACTACAAAGCGAAAATTGTGTACCGCAAAAAAAAGATGATACGGTTGACAGCGCTTGACGGGATCACGGTGACAGTTTAAGGTGATCGAGTCACGACGATTCCGAAGGTGATTTTGATGGCGGTGACGGGAAAGTGCAGGAGGCGTGGACGTATTGCCTACTTGGCTGATGTAAGGTATGTGGATACACTAATATCCCAACTTCAGATGTACTGAGACCCGAATAAAGTTTATTGGTGGCCGGGTATGAAGCGTGATATGGTGGAGTACGGGAGTAAATGCCTTACTTGTTTAAAAGTGAAGGCCGAGCACCAAATACTGTATGGGAAGTATTGAGGTGATCGAGGCTACAACTGAGAAGCTCGAAAGGATCAAACCCTTGATGAAGGCAGCCAAAGATAGACAAGAAGTCGTGTGTGGATAAATGACGTAGACCGACTGAACTCCAGGTGGGAGACTGAAAAAGAGATGAGACAGTATTGCCCGTGATGGTTTAAGGAATAACAGGTTTCGGGGACGAAACCTATATAAGGGGGGTGGACTTGTAACACCTGGAAATTTTCTTTGAAGCCGATGAAAGAAGAGAAAGAAATAAAGTCCAAAGTCGGGGGACCAAACTTGTCAAACGGGAAAAGGTCGAATGGGTGGGAGTATAAAAGGAGGAGGGCACCCCACACGCTCCCCCACACTCACACATTTCAGCCATAGAGAGAAAAGAGGAAGAAAGTGGTCTCAAGCTTGGTTCGTGTGGATTCGAGCGTGAAAATCGAAGTGTAGCGGATTGAATCGCAGATCTTTTTGTCGTGATCGTTTGTGTGAGTTCTAGGACCCCTGTTTTACACGTTTTCAACCGATTTTGGGGCTAGAACACATCAAAACCCATTTTTGAAAAAGTTTGGTGAAGAACCCGTTTAAATGCGTATGTGTATATGTTTGATGCGTGTGGGGTTTGATTTCGAGCATGTGTGTGCTTGAATGATGTTGTGGTAGGTGTTTCTAAGGTTTAGGATGGTTTATTTGGGCTATAATCGAGTTTAGAAAAGCTTGGAAGCTGAAAGGGGCAGTTTGCGTTCGGCTGAACTGCATTCTGCATCAGCTAGGGCTAGGCGACCGACTGGAGTGCGATTGGAGGCCATACGGCCGATTGGCGTGCGACTGAAGTCCATGCGCACGATTGCCAGGCGACTGAGGTCCATACGCATGATAGTCATGCGACTGAAGTTCATGTGCGTGGAAGGCATGCGATTGAAGTTTATGCGACGGAGGTTCATTCGCACAAACGGTATGCGACTGAGGTCCATGCGCCTGGAGGCCATGCGACTGAGGTTCATTCGCACGAAGGGTATGCGACTGAAGCCCATGCGTCTGAAGTCATGCGACAGAAGGCCATACGCATGAAAGCTATGCGACTGAGAGTCCATACGCATAGATGTCTATTCGCCCATAGATCTATTCGCATAGGGTCCATTCGCCTGATGTCCATTCGCCTAAGTGTTCAGTCGCCTGGGAGGCCATGCGACTGAAGGGTGTTTATACACCCAAGTAGGACTCATACGCCCGAAAGAACAACGGTTTATCTTATGACTTTCGAGGGAAAGTGCAGTGTGGGTTTGACTCAGGAGGTTCCTGGAGGCTTGTGTAAGTTGACTTTTGAGGTCATAGACGTTATGTTGGGCATGTGTGTGATGATGATGATGTGATGTATGATTGATGTGTGTGTATGATGGTATGTATGTATGATGATGCCCTGTATGGCGATGTGTGTATGTTTATGTTTATATTCCTGTTATGTATGTGTATCTTTCCGTGGCTTTACGTTGAATGCTAATAAATGAAATGAAAAGTATTATGTAACGTAAAGTGGAAGATAATGAAAAGAGGAATATGATGAATGAATGCATGCATAAATGAACAAATGAAAATGTGAAAGGCTTGCAAGCGAAATGTACAGAAGTGCACGGCTCTAAAATGCCGTAAGGTCAATTGCGTATGGTTTAGATAACCCTTAAGGGTGCACACAGGGGTTCCAGTCTTTGTGACTGACCATCGGTGTGGTACATGGTGTATAATTGTTACCCGCATTATGCATAATGTTGGGGGTGTACTATATGATGGTTACCCGCGTTATGCATAATGTTGGGGGTGTAGTATGTAATGGTTACCCGCGCTATGCATAATGTTGGGGGTGTAGTATGCAGTGGTTTATAGCGGTTACCCGAGTTATGCATATCGTTGGGGGTGTAGTATATGGGTGGGATCTTTGTCGCTTACCCCGGTGCTGGTGCCAGGCTATGTGCAGTGTGGAAGTCATTTATGAACTTCGGCCCAGTAGCCATATAGTTTGGGGCATAGCTGTTGACACTGATCCAGATCATGATGAAAGAAAAGATGTAATGATCCTGAACTTTACCTTAGGTAGTGCGGCCAGAGGTGCGGTGCACCGTTATAGAAGGTTTATGATAGGCCTAGGTCCAGTACCATGAACAGAAGGGTAAGGTTTATGGTTTTAATGGAAAGAAAAGATGTAATGATGAACGAATGAATGAAAGTAAGAACGTATGAACGAATGGAAGTTAATTAATGAATGATGAAGATAATAATGATATTATCTATGTGTACGTATGATGTGTGATCGCATGAATGTAAAGAATGGTTTAATGAAAGAAAAGTATGTTTTATTATAAAACTAGAACTCACTCAGCAACACTGACTTTTATGTGTTTTCGGTTGGCAGGTAATGGTTGCTGAGTATGGCATGGGGCGGCTACTCAGCTCTTTTGGATGGCATTCCTATGTTTAATGTTTTTGCATTGTAATGCGAACGAATGATGTTTTGAAATGAATGATTGTATTAATTTGCAAAGGTTTTATGATGAAATGGAAGGATGTTTAATGTTTCCACTGCAACGTTTTATGAAAGTTAAATGTAATTATATGTTTTATGTGCTATGAGAATCCAACTGTAAGCGTCCCGGGAACGAGGCTTTACAGAAGCACGGCCCCATGCTTGAATTCCAAAACTTGGTTTTCTTTATTTCTTCTTATTTAAGCTCCTTTTGTTCATCATAGTCTTTTCCAAGCCTGAAAACACAATATGAACGATTTAAGTATCAAATCATCATTTTTAGTAAGAGTTTATAGAATAATTGATGTGCAATTGATGTGTTTTATATGTATAATTTGAAGCACATCAAATATTCCCACACTTAAACTTTGCTTGTCCTCAAGCAAAATCACTCAAAATAGCAACACCACCAAAAACCAAATAAATCAAGACATAAATATGTCTTTCGAGCACTATACAAGAAAACTTGGTTTACCCAAATATAAATAGTTAAGCACATGTGGAATGATATCCTTTCAAGCAATAGAATGGTTTCTAAATATTTTTAACATGTGAAAATTCACACTTCTCACAAGCTGCACTCACACTCGGCTATATATATGGAATCATACATAAGATGAAGTATGACTAATACGCTCAATTGCCTAGTATGAATACATATGAAATCATATTCTTGATAAGGGATCAAATCTCCACCTATGTTAGGTATTTAGTTGCATAAATGATTAGGTCTTTGATGGGTAGTAATTTTGCTCGGGTTCAGGGTATGGATTGTTGGATCTAGAAAGGCTGGTGCAACCAAAACCAAATCACTTAGACTTTTGGGTGCAACTAATAAAGGACTTCCGAAGCTAAGTGTGGAACTTCCGAAGGAAATGGAGTTCTTCCGAAGACAAAGTGCAAGATCATCTTCCGAAGGAAAACTCCAACTTCCGAAGACAAAGTATTCACTTCCGAAGTTCAAGACTTATAAAAAAAGATAAGAAGTCAACTTCCAAAGTATGAAGATATGAAGTAGTCCTCAAGCCTCAGAAGAAGTATCCTCTCCGAAGTATAAGTGGCTTCGGAAGAACTTGTTCTTCTGAAGCCAACTAACCTTCGGAATACACTACTACAGTGGACATAAGTATGGTCTCTCTGACACTCCGCTGCAGACCTCTGAGATACTGCATGACGATTTCTCAAAAGCCATGTAGTTGACCATACTTTATTCCACTATTTACCTTTATCAGTTAGTACAGTTGCCAACTTTAGTTGGTGATAAAAGGTAAGTCATGGGCATGCCATGACTACCATATCTTAGATAATACTTTATCTAAGATACCTTAACTTTAGCATTGTAATATATGTTTTAGTTATAGGTTTCCAGCTGGTATCAAAGTATATCCGGCTGTAGGATCTAGTATATATAGTTTCTCATTGTAACTCTTGTAGTATGCTTGTAAGAGTCTTGTAATACTTTGAGTTGAGAAGTAATATATACAAGTGCCTTGAAAATTAATTCTTTGTGTTATTTTCTACTTAGTATATTATTATCAACTTCTAGAAAAGATTCTACTTCATCTGATCCGAGTGTGTTACAAGTGAGTATTTAGAGAAAAACTAAGTGTTTAAGTGACAAAACCCGATCCTGCAATTGGTATCAGAGCATTTTAGGCTCTTGATTGTGAAATCTTACCATCCAAATCAACCTCTTTTTCGCTCCTCCTTACACCACACTCATAATGGCCCTCAACAAGTCTGAAGTAGAGATGGGGAAGATGACTAAAGCAACCATCATCACCCCTGAAAACTTCAAGTCATGGAGCAGACGCATTGAAGGCTTCATCAGGTATCAAGACAGCAAGATGTGGCAATCTATTGTCAATGGTCCGTACAAACCAAAGGTGGCAGCACCAGGTGGAAACGATGCCATGATAGAGAAAGCCATTGAAGACTACTCTGATGAGGACAAGGAGAAGCTGGACATTGACAAAAATGCAATGACTGTTCTCATGACTGCAATACCCAACTCCATCATAGTGGGTTTGAGCTTTGCAAGTCAGCCAAAGAACTATTTGATGCACTTGCTCATATGTACTCCAGCTCCAATGACTCCAAGAAGGACTCCCTGAAGCAGCAGTTCGAGAACTTCACCTACATTGCTAGAGAGACCCTCAGCCAACAATACTTCAGATACATGGACCTTATTTCCTCCCTTCAATCTGTAGGAATTGCCCTTGAACATTAAGACCTCACAAGAAAGTTCATGAGTGCACTCCCTAATGAGTGGACGTTCTATTGTTCTTTATCAAGAGGATAGAAAATCTGAACACCCTCACCATGACTGAACTCTATGGCATCCTTGATGGATACCGTTTAGAGATGGAGAGCAAGAGAGGCCATCAGACAAGCAGACCCTTGAGTCTTCCTGCTAGCAACGCTTTAATGGTTGCTGAAGGCTCAAGACCCACCCAACCTTAACAGTACCTGACATACACCCAACAACCATCCTATTCTTCTAGGCCATACAATACATTCCCTGAGACTCCAAGGTCTCAACAGGCTCAGCAAAGTTCCTTTCAGGATAGCTGTGCCTTTGTCTCAGGAAATGGGCACTCTAGTGATTATCAGTACTGCTTTGATGATCTAGAGTGCTTCAGCCCAGATGATGTAGAATATGTGGACATAGTCCAACAAATGGCTCTGTTAACCTATAGAGCAAAGAAGTTTTTCAAGAGAACTGGAAGACAATGGCCCCAGAACCCAACATATAACAAATTTGGGTTTGACAAAACCAAGGCCAAATGTTACAACTGTAATCAACTTGGTCATTTTGCAAGGGAATGCAAGGCTCCCAAGTCAAATCCGGGAACCCCACAGGCCTCCACACATCCATCTACACCAAAGCCCACTGGAAAGTCAACAGAGACAGCTGCAAGGCTCAAGAAGTTGACTGGAGATTTATAGTACAGGATGTGACTCCTACTCAAGCACTCATGATTGGAACAGATGACAAAATGATATATGAACATCTCTATACTCCTGCCTGTATTGCTAAGGTTAAGTTATATCATGACTATAATATGGAGATTAAATCCGATATTAAGTCTCTAAATGTTTTAAAATATGATTTTAAAATGGCTGAATCTGACTATCAAAGAAAAATTAAGGAGTTAGAGAAAATTGTGTCCTTATTAAAATATGAACACACAAACTATAAGACTCAAATCAAGGATTTAATATCAAAATTGTCTGAGGCTCAAGCCCAGCTTGCCACAGCTGAGGCTCAAGCCAGGAAGTATGCTATTTCTGAGCAAAACTTCTAAGCCATTCTTGCATCATCCTCTCACTCAAAACTTTGTTACCAAAACAAAGATGGGTTGGGAACCAATGAATTTGCTCCACCATATTCTTATGAGTCTATAAGACAACCAAGGTGTGGTACTAAAGAGCAAGAGGTTCCATCTGCTGACCCACTTTCTTATTAGTCAAAGAGTGATGCAACCATGAAGACCATCACAGGGAAGAACCAGGTAATTTTACCCACTCTTATCGGTAATGATCAACCCCTAACCACCAAAGCCAGAAGAAGCAGAGCTAAGGCAGCCAGAAAAACTACCAAGAAAGTGGCTGAGTCAAAGCTGAAGATAGACCCAAAGCAAAAGGGTGTATTCATCTCAGCTGGATTCTAGGTGGTCGGTAACTCTGATTCAGGAAAGGGGTGTAGTACCTGCGCTCCTGTCCTACCAAAGGATCAGAAGTTAAAGGGAAAGGTTGCTGATGAAGAGAAAAGAACAAGAAACAGAAATCCTCAAGTTCCCAGAAGATTACATTGCATGCATATTGTGTGGTCTGCAAACCACATGGCCAAAGATTGTTACTACAATCCTGCTAGCACACATTATGCAAATAATGTTAAAAGAGAAGGATTCAGGGAAGGTTTCTTATTCGGACCTTATCAAATGGTTCAAGTGATGAAAAAGGGAAAGCTTGTTTCCGAAGCAAGGTTGCTTTCGGAAGAAAGGTCCTTCTTCCGAAGGGAAAATGGCTTCGGAAGCTAAAGCTGTCAAGACTCAAAAGAAAAAAAGAGTCCCCTTAAAACCATCCCAGAAAAAGACTACTTCGGAAGAAAAGGTGGTGAAGGCTTCTTCCGAAAAGAAAGAAGCTTTGGAAGAATGCCATGCTGCAAAATCTTCAACAAACTCATCCTCTATGATCAACCAAGGGATGGAATGGAAGATCAAGGAAGATGTTGTGGCCCAAACCTCTTTTTCAAAGACATCCATTGAACCCCCATGCATAAAGTTTGGTTCAATTATGTCATTATCATTGGAAGAACCCAACACCAACAAGGCTTGGGTTTCCAATCAAAACTAATCACCTCATCTTTTGTGCAGGGACATCCATATGACAAGAATAACAATGTTTGGATTGTGGATAGTGGATGCTCCAGGCACATGACAGGGAACAAATCTCTCCTTCAACAATTCTAATATATTGATGGAGGTCCTGTCCAATTTGGAGGTGAGGCCGGAGGATATATTTCTGGCAGAGGAAGTATATCCAATGGAAAATTAAAAGTTGTCAAAGTTCACTTTGTCAAACAGCTTGAACACAACCTGTGAAGTGTTTCTCAGTTTTGTGATTAAAAGCATCAAATGCTCTTCATAGAACATGAGTGCATTATCCTCATACCCTGGATGACAATTCCTTAGGAATTGGTGCTTCTTAGATCTCCCAGGAAAGGGGATATGTACAAGCTTGATATGAACAATGCTTCCCCAATGGGTGAAGTGTCATGCTTTGTAACACCCCAACCCCAACAGGCTGACGTGTCACTATTACAGATATCAAATCAAAAACCAAATCCAATATATAAAAGAGAGTTTGAAAACAGAAGCAAATCCAACAACTTCAAAGAAACCAAATTAAATATTCATTTCATCATTTAAAGCGAAAGCAAAGTCTTGATCTTCAATTCACTCTTCACTGATTTCCCGGATTACCCTGATTACCTACAAATAAATAAGAAAGCACCACAAAAGAAAAATACGGCTGAGCCAAAAGGTGCTCAGTGATGGAAAGAACAATAGTAGTGACTCTAAGTATATAATACTGATATCTGAATTGATCATATAATACTGAAAACTGAAATCTGATTCTAAGCATATAATACTGATGCTGAACTGAACATGTAATACTGAAATTGAACTAATCTACACGATGAGTATATACAAATAAATTAAGTCGTGTAATATAAGAAGTACCCAGAGTTGAAACCAAATTGATAAGTACATAGCTAGCTAGACTATGCATCAATGAGATGGTGTGTGGGCGTACACACATGATTCCAACCCCCGAAACTGAACTGATCTGAACTGAACTAGGATCGATCCATCCGCCTCCCATATAAGTGTGGCCAAAGTACTACTTGAGTACAATCGTGTTAACGGAGACGCCGTGAGCTATTATAAACACCGTCACGAAAAGTGTCATGTCATTGAAGCCACAATGACATGTCGGATAAGCTCTGGTAACAGAGTACTAAATCAAAGGGTAGTATAGCTACCAACATATAACGTATCAATAAATTTCAACTTATCATTTCTGAGAACATGCAATAATGAGCACAACTTATAAAATATCTATTGCATGATACAAGTCTCAATAAGTAAAAGTAATAAGTCGAACGAGTCGGAGCAGAATTAGATAAATAATGCTAGACGACTAGTAAAAGCTAAACGAGTCATATTAACGGAAATAAGGTATCAAAAATCCATACTACATAGTAACGGAAAATAGGGTTTATACTAAACGAGTCACATTCACTTGTGTTTGATTGCCCTTGCGTTGTTAGAATCCTCGGTATCACCTGAAATGTCACCAATTTATTGAAAGCATTAAAATCCTAAACACACAAAATAAAAACAAAACGACATAAATTAAAAGATAGATTGGCACGAAATAACTATACCGGGGCCCCGAAAATGATACGGTTTTCAAGGGCTTTGTGGTGGGATATCCCCCCACTCGTGGTACATTCGGTTTCTGATGTACATGACATCATTGCTCAAGTCATCGACTCGGGAGTGCAGATTTTCGACTCGGTTGAAGGCTCGTTGGGCATATTCAAATGATCGCCTTGCATGATCGCTGGTGGTTTGGATTGACTCATAAAGGTCTAATATGGTTGGGAATTCCCTTGTACGTGAACTTGAAGATCCAGCTCCGGCTCCTTCCGGCTGTATCGGCATGTCGAGGTCCATGATTATTTCTTCGGGATCCGCCGGATCCCAGATTTGTCCCTTCTTATCCATGAATCTCGGCTGTCCATTTGGTAGGCTTGTCACCATGTACATACTTGTACAAATGCTCAAGTCTAACAGTCCCGGCATCACTCCTACGGTTCCCTCAGTGTTATAACCATAGCTTTCGTATAAGTTCAAAATCCAGCTTCCTCCAAACATGGGTGTTGGAGCACCTGCAATCGCATTTCTGGCAAAAAGATTACAAAACAAATACCCAATATTACATGGCAACTGATTAACCATACAATATAAAATAAACAAGTCCCTCAAATTAACAACTCCCTCGCTTTGACCACGAGCTGTTATGGAATGACTGAGTAACCGATGAATGTATCGCAGTAGTGGGTCTCGTATCTGACTGCTTTTTGTTTTACTCGAGTTGAACCCTCCGGTTCCAATCCGCTCCCAAAATGCTTTCCTCATTGCACCACTTTCCGCATCTTTACTTTCCTCGTCCGGGAAGGTATGGTACGCCGGCATTCCAGATATTGCCTCCTCCTCCATTTTTCTTGTTCCGTGTAGATTCTGAGATAGACACCGAACAAGGCAATGGATGTTTTATGCCAATGCCCAGCAAGTCTAAATGAAACTGCACTATCATCCCAAGGGTCAGAGTCTTTCATGCTAAATTTAAAATATGCTAAAAATTCAAGAGTTAGTTCATAAACGGAAGGTCTATTTTATGAGAATAAACGCTTCCACTGAACACTCAATAAATTATTATATCTTTCTAGCTGTCCGACTGCCGCTAGTGTTTCTTCATCTGCTTGTAAGTGGGATCTTTCGACCCTTTGTAGCAGTCTTTGAAGTCTATCATGACACCATCTCTCGCGGCTCCCTTCAAAACGTAAGTAGGGATGATCCATGATCCTGAAATTTTAAAAATAAGTTAATCTAGACAAGATGAATTTCTTTAGCAGTTTCATGATGTTAGTGAAAACCATGTGTTTTCAAGACATAACATCATAATGATTCAATTCATGTTCAAAAATAGTTAAAAATTTATCATCCAAGGAAAAATTTTTAAACATGGGGGTGCGGTTAACATGTTTAGGCATGAAATCTTAACTCGAGTAATCGTGGTTTTGTTTGTAAATCGTTGATTAAGCATGGGTTTAACATTTTCTTGCTTTAAAAATCAAAGATTATACGTTTAACATTTTAATCATTTGTTAATAATTCAAGATACTCAAAATATATATATTGTTTTACACCACTTGAGAATTCTTGTAACTTGAACATGATTAACAAAGGTTTCACCACGAATTATGAAGATAGTTTTGTTAACAATAAAAGAAAACAACTAATTAACCAACTAAACATACTAATAACTAACTAAACATACTAATTAAAACTAATCTTCTACAAGAATAAACATGAACAAGTAGTTTCAAAGCATTCATCGTTCCATAACACGTTTAAGAACAAGTGTTTACACATCATTGCTAGGATTTCGGTTGTTTAGAGACCTAATCACCTAACTAGATGTAAATGACTTTCATAATCATAGGAATTAGCATACTAACCTCTTGATCAATTACTCTTGCAAGAACACTTGAAAAGATGAAAGAAAAATGGAAAACAAGATGAAATTGAAGGTGGATACGACTTTGCAGGCAAATGAGCTCAGTTTTTAACATGCAAAATTGATGGGAAACAAGACAAAAGGCTGAAAATTGTCAGGTGGTGTCATGTCTTGTCGAGCACGGGGGCGTGCCTCCTTAGGCACGGGGGCGTGCTCATGTGTTATCGTTCGGTTTCAGTCTTTTGTTGTTCCGTTTTTAAGTTTCGCGTGTTATGTAATTTTCCCGGTTAAGTTTTATCACTTCCAAATCATCAGAAAAGATACAAAAATAGTCGTGTAGTTAAATAACACAAGCGAAATTGAAAATTACATTTCCTAGGGTCCTACGGTTACACGATACGTTTAAAGCCGAGAATCTGAAACAGCAAAACCAGACTCTTTAACACGCAACAGCGCACTTAACACATCACAGAATGCTTCTAAAAGAAACCTCCACACATTTCGTATGGAAGGTTCGGCATGGGGTAGTGAGAAGTGCGGTTGCTCAATTCCGCAAGCTGCCGGTTAATGGAAATGAGTTCCTCACTCATCTATTGAACTTTTTGGATAAGTTCAGCTAAGCGTTGGGAAGCAACGAGGTTCATTTCATCAGTTGCTTGATTAGTTCATGCATCTTGAAGAAATATTCTTGAGTCGTTGGCTCTCGCGTTTCAGAACGCGGTTTCTTCGCAGGATTCCAGTTTGAGCTCCCGTGACTTGATTCTTTCATTTTTTCAGACGTTTTTAAGCAGGAATGGGTGTGGTGAAAGAATGGAACAAGTGTGGTATTTATACACAGGTCATGGAAAGTGAACGCGGGGGCGTGCTTGGCTAGGCACGGCCCCGTTCTTGTTAGAATTCGTCTTAAATTCGACTTGCAACATTCTAGAATCGTCAGCGGAGATCGTGGAAAAAATTTGTCAGAGACACGGGGGCGTGCTTGATGAGGCATGGCCCCGTGCTTGTGCTTGTCAAGTCCTAAAAATTTCTAAAAAGTGAGAAAAATTTATGTACAGGTGCCGCGTTTAAGTTTCGGGTCTTCGGCATGACCCTTCCCTACACTTAGTTTTCGTCGGGGCGGAGGTGTAATTCCTCCGAAGGAATCTTGGTTGGTCCATCGTTATACGGTTTCAAACGATGACCATTTACTTTGAAACTTAAACCTGTGTGGTTATAAATTTCAATGGCACCATTCAGAAACACGTTTTTGATCGTATAAGGTCTAGACCAACGTGATTTCAGTTTTCCGGGAAATAAACGTAAACGAGAGTCATACAGTAAGACACGTTCTCCCACATGAAATTGTTTTGTGCTCTTTAATCGAGCGTCGTGGAATTTTCTTGTCTTTTCTTTGTAAACCCTAGCGTTTTCGTACGCTTGTTCCCTCAATTCCTCCAATTCGTAAATTTGTAGGAATCGATTCTTTCCTGCAAGGTCTTGATCCAGGTTCGCTGCTTTAAGTGCCCAAAAGGCCTTGTGCTCTAGTTCTATAGGTAGATGACACGACTTCCCATAAACTAGCTTGAACGGTGTTGTGCCGATGGGAGTCTTATAGGCTGTTCGAAAAGCCCATAATGCATCATCTAACTTGGTAGACCAGTCCTTGTGATTTTGACCTACAGTTTTCTCAAGGATTCGTTTGATACCTTGATTAGTGACTTCGGCTTGCCCATTCGCTTGTGGATGGTAAGCAGTTGTAAAGCGATGGTGAACTCCATAACGTGCCATTGCTCTTTCAAGCTGATTGTTACAGAAATGAGTTCCTCGGTCACTAATCAGAGCTTTGGGGGTACCAAAACGAGAAAATAGTTTCTTAAGGAATTTAACAACGTTCCTGGCATCATTAGTAGGCAAGGTTTGAGCTTCAGCCATTTTGAAACGTAATCAACTGCTACCAAGATGTAACGATTGCCAAATGACACCGGGAATGGCCCCATGAAATCAATACCCCATATATCAAATACCTCGCATACTTGAACTGGTTTCTGAGGCATCTTATCATGTGTTGAGATATTGGTTGCTCTTTGACATGCATCACAGGTGCGTACCATGTTGTGAGCATCCTTGAAAGTCGTGGGCTAGTAAAATCCAGAGTCGAATACTTTCTTGGCTGTCAAGGTTGCTCCATGGTGTCCTCCTGTGGGTCCTTCATGACAGTGCCTTAGAATTTGTTCTGCTTCACTTCCGTATACGCATCTTCGAATGAGTTGGATTGCACCGATTCTGAACAGATACGGGTCCTCCCAATAATAATGTTTTATATCAGTAAAGAACTTCTTCTTTTGCTGATAAGTCATTCCTTTGACAAGGATTCCGCTTGCTAAGTAATTTGCAAAATCGACGAACCAAGGATGTTCATCGATTGAGGATTGAATGTGCATAAGGAATTCGTGAGGAAAATTGTCGTTTATTTTGGCTTCCTCAGTTTGTGAAGGACTTGAATCCTCAAGACGCGAGAGATGATCAGCCGCTAGATTTTCCGCTCCTTTCTTATCACGAATTTCGATATCAAATTCTTGAAGCAGAAGAATCCAACGAATCAATCTCGGCTTTGCATCTTGTTTGTTGAACAAATAACGAAGGGCTGCATGATCGGTGTAAACAATTGTTTTTGAAAGGATTAGATACGAGCGGAATTTGTCAAATGCAAAAACTACCACAAGAAGTTCTTTTTCGGTGGTAGTGTAGTTTTCTTGTGCGTCGTTTAGGGTTTTGCTCGCATAATGAATTGGGTGAAATTGCTTGTCTTTCCTCTATCCTAATACAGCTCCTACTGCGAAATCGTTTGCATCGCACATGAGTTCAAATGGTAGCGTCCAAATTGGAGAAACCATGATTGGAGCAGTTACCAGTCTCTCCTTAAGCAATTTGAATGCACTAATGCATTCATAAGAAAATACGAATTGCGCGTCTTTCTCCAGAAGTTGAGTCATAGGTCGAGCGATTTTTGAGAAATCTTTAATGAAACGACGGTAGAATCCTGTATGTCCTAGGAAACTTCTGATGTCTTTCACGGTTGTGGGATGTGGAAGTTTAGAAATAGTGTCGACTTTGGCTTGATCGACTTCAAGCCCCGCTCGAGAGATTTTGTGTCCTAACACTATTCCTTCCGTAACCATGAACTGGCACTTTTCCTAATTTAAAACAAGGTTGGAGTCTTCACATCTAACCAACATCTTTTCCAGGATTTCAAGACATTGCTCAAATGAGTTTCCAAAGATGGAGAAATCATCCATGAAAACTTCCATTGAGTGTTCAATCATGTCATGAAAAATTGCTACCATGCATCTTTGAAATGTAGCAGGAGCATTACACAATCCAAAGGGCATTCGCCGATAAGCAAATGTGCCATATGGACAAGTGAATGTCGCCTTCTCTTGATCTTCAGGAGCAATAGGAATTTGGAAATAACCTGAGAAACTATCCAGGAAACAATAGAACATTTTTCTAGACAATCTCTCAAGCATTTGGTCGATGAAAGGAAGAGGGAAGTGATCATTCCTTGTGGCGTCATTGAGTTTGCGATAGTCTATGCAAACTCTCCATCCTGTAACTGTACGAGTGGAAATAAGCTCATTCTTCTCATTAGTTACAACAGTCATTCCTCCTTTCTTTGGAACAACTTGGACGGGACTGACCCAAGGCGAATCAGAAATAGGGTAAATCAAACTGACATCTAGCAGTTTGATTACTTCTTTCTTCACCACCTCTTGCATGCTCGGGTTTAAACGCCTTTGAGGTTGAATGACGGATTTGAAGTTCTCCTCCATCAATATTTTATGAGTGCAAAAGGATGGATTGATTCCCTTGATGTCCATGATTTTCCATGCAATTGCTCGTTTGTGTGACTTAAGCACATTAAGCAACTTGTTCTTCTCATCAATTGATAAGGCGGATGAGATTATGACAGGAAGTTGAGATGTGTTTTAAAGAAAAGCGTATTCGAGATGAGATGGAAGTTCTTTGAGCTCTAAGACTGGAGGGTCTTCGATAGAAGGTTTGGCTTTTGGTTCTAAGTCTTGCTCAATGATCTCAAATGCTTCTTGATGAAATGATGTTTCATCAACTTCAAGTTCTGGAATGATTTGGTTCTCACAGATGGGTTCGGTGATTTGGACTTCTATTAATTGAGTGTTGCAAGCTTCATTTTGAAGGGCTTCCTTCAAATGACGGCTTATGATCGAATCGCAAGCATCAACGTAATAGATTGAGTCATCATGATGTTGAGGGTGTTTCATGGATTGGCCTATATAGAAAGTTACTTCCTCCGCGTCTACTCTAAGTGTGAGTTTGCCTGTACAAACATCAATGAGGGCTCGAGCAGTCGCTAAGAAAGGTCGACCTAGGATAAGAGGAACATTTTTGTCCTCATCCATGTCAAGGATTACGAAATCAACGGGAAATACGAATTTGTCAATTTTAACTAAGAGATTTTCAATGATGCCTCTCGGATATTTGACAGAACGGTCTGCTAACTGGATGCTCATACGGGTAGGTCTAGGTTCACTTAGGTTTAATTTTTCAAAAACCACATAAGGCATAAGGTTAATGCTTGCACCTAAATCCGCTAACGCAGTACTGACAGAAAGATTTCCTATTAGGCAAGGTATGGTGAAACTTCCTGGATCAGTCATCTTTTGAGGTAGTTTGTTTTGAAGAACTGCAGAGCATTCCTCATTCAAAACCACGTGTGATAACTCTTCCAGCTTCTTTTTGTTTGACAAGACACCTTTTAGAAACTTAGCATAGTTTGGCATTTGTGCTAAGGCCTCCACCAAGGGCAGATTGATGTGGAGTTGCTTGAACAACCCAAGGAATTTGCCATATTGTGCCTCCATTCTTTGTTGTCTCAAACGGCCTGGATATGGAGGTGGTGGAACATAAGGTGTTGGTGGAACGTATTTCTTTGCTGGTTCTTCAATAACAACAGGTTGCTTTTGCTTATCACTCACATTACTTAGAGTTTCAGTTTCTACTTCTTCAAGGATGGGTTGTAATACGGGTGCATCACCTTGAGTGGTTTTGCCACTCCTGGTGGTGATGGCTTTGACTTGAGCATTAGGGTTTGTCACAGTGTTGCTGGGCAAAGCTCCTTGAGGTCTTTCAGATAGTTGTTGTGCTATTTGACCTACATGGTGCTCTACGGTCTGTAATGATGCTTTGTTGCTTTTGATGTCAGCTTCGTTTCTTTGGAACCTCTCCTCATTTCTTCGATCAGATTTCCGGTTGTGTGGTTAACAACAATTGCTGCAATAAGTCTTCCATTGATGATGCTCCACGGTCTTGGTTACTACTGCTTGGACCTTGGTATGGTGGTTTCTGTTGTTGGTAAGGTGGCCTTCGGTTGAATCCAGATGATTGTTGGTTACTGCCAGCATCTCTGTAATTTGAGTTGTTTCTCCAATTTGAATTGTATGAGTTGTTTGGACCTCCTACGTAGTCAACATCTTCAACCATCATAATGCCTTGTGGGCATTCGTTGGTCTTGTGTGAATTTCCACATGTGTTGCATCGTGTTGGAGTTTTCTTTAGCTCGCTTTGCAATTGTTCAATTTTTTTGGTTTGAGCTTCTAATTGGGCTGCAATTAGGGTTTCAAAGTCTACTTGATGAATACCTTTAGAACTGGGTTTGGTTATTAAGGGATTGTAAGCAAAGCTCTTCTTAGCTGCTCTTTCTAAGGCTTGATATGCTTCTGTTGGCGTGACACTTCCGAAATCTCCTCCCGCACTTTGGTCTACCGCTTGCTTGTGGGCTCCGCTGATTGCATCGTAAAAGGTTTGACACTGCAGCCACAGATCCAGTCCGTGATGTGGGCATCTCCGAAGGAGACTTTTATATCTCTCCCATACTACGTGTAATGATTCATCGTCGTCTTGACGAAAACTTGTGATGCTGCTTCTTAGTTTGGCAGTGCGATCGGGTGGAAAGTATTTCAAAAGGAATTGTTCAGCCATTTCCGCCCATGTGGTGATGGAACCAGGCGGAAGTGAATCAAGCTAATCGATGGCTCGGCCTTGAAGTGAAAATGGAAAAAGTCTTAGTCGAATGGCGTGGTCTGAACATTTATTGATTTTGAAGGTCGCACAGATACGAAGGAATCGTGAGATGTGAGCATTAGGATCTTCGTCTTGTAACCATGGAACTGAACAGAGTTTTCTACGAGTTGGATAATACAAGACTTAATCTCGAAATTGTTGGCCGCTATTGCTGGTTGGACAACACTAGACTCATAACCATCTATTGACGGTGTGGCATAGTGTGTCATCTTCATTTCTTGTCTTGGTTAGCCATGTCTTCTTCGGATGGTGTATCTTCCAAAATGTCTTCTTCAATGGCTGGTGCTGCTTGTTGTGATCTTTTGCGCAATCTTTGACGGAAAAGTCGTTCGGTTTCCGGAAGAGGCGGAACAAGTTCAGAACTAGACGAGTCGGACATACACTAACTTAAAGAAGCATGAACTAACTAAGGCTTAAAATGAATTAGGCAAAAATAACTAAACTAACTAAGGTAAACTACCTAAAAAATAAAAATGAAGTTTAAACAAAATATATTAACAAGTTATATGCAAGATAGTCAAAAATTTAGTTTGTCTTTCAAACTGCCGTGTGTCCCCGGCAACGGCGCTAAAAACTTGATGAGATGCAGATAGTATATATATTTTGATAAAGATTTATTGCACAGATTCAGTTTTAATTGGTTATTACTAATACTAAACCACACACACACAAAAGGCAGTGTACCTGTCGTGTGGTAATATAGTGTTGGTAAGAACCGAGTATCAATCCGTGGACACACCTAGCTTACTCAACAAACTTGATGTTTGACTATCAGATTTGATTTTTGTTAAAGAAAGTGATAATTTGCATTTGGAAAGATTTTTAGGGTTTAAAAATAAACAATAATAGAAAGAAAGTAAACTAAGATTTGAAACGTTTGGATTTAAAACCGGGGAATTAAAGTTATCATCCTAATTAGACTCCACTTATGTAATTGTGATGAATTGGTGGTGTGATTTAAAGATATTGATTAATGTAATTATGTTAATGTTTATAAAGATAAGCTGGCGCGATTTCTCGTATATCCTGCTGCCGTAGTGACTTGATCCTGTCAGGCGGAGTTTACTGCTCAAATCAAAGCCCTAGTAATGTAGGTGAATCTTTTGTATCCTATTTGACATACGATTTCTGAAAACATAACTTAATGTTAAAAAGAGAGTTGATCAGGTTCCTTCCTAACATACCATTAATTTTAGAAAACCGTAACAATTACTGAAGTTTCCGAACTAATAAAAGGGAACCCGCAAATGATCAGAAAGTTAAAGTGATATGATTTCTAATAACCATTTATAGTTCATTAGCCATGGATTTATTATGAAGACCGGTTGCGCGAATGAAAGTTAGTCATACGGTTTTCAACCTTGTATGACAATCACAATCACAAACCATAAATTTATAACTTCTTGTTCAAATGTAGATGCTACCCATCAATAGTTTTCCCAAGACCACTATAACATTAACATAATATTTATCACATCATTAGTTCATCACAAATTACATAAGTTTCATCCGATTAGGATGATAAATAGAGTTTAGCTCATAATGAGCTTGAACATAACAACATATAACAAAGAAGATAGATATGTGATCATCGGTGAAATGGAACAATCAAACCGATAATCCACATGGATGACGTTTAGATGATCCCAAGCTTCTTCGAAATGTTGTATGCACCTCCCGAGCCTCCGAATGATCTTGAAGTCTTGATTCCCGAGAGAATTCTGCAGAGTAACTCTCCCACCAAAGCTTGCCAAAAATGGTGAACTTAGGCTTCTATTTATAGGCTTTCCGGAGTGTTTAAGCACGGCCCCATGCCTAAAAGGCACGGCCCCATGCTAGTACAATGCTTACGAAAGTTGGTCGGCTCGTACATGCAGGTTGTGTCGGGCACGGCCCCGTGCTAAATGGGGCACGGCCCCGTGTTGGAGGTGGGGCACGGCCCCGTGTCTACTTTTAGGGAACAGTACTTTTTATCCTGTCAGATGTCCAAGCACGGGGGTGTGTTAATTTAGCATGGGGGTGTGTTTCTGGCAAGGCATGGGGGCGTGCTTAATGAGGCACGGCCCCATGCTTGGAGTCAAAAGCTCGGATCAGTTCAATTTCTTGTTAAATATACTCCTTTTGTCCATCTTGCCCTTTTAAACACTTGAAAACACAATTTAACACTTTTAAGTACATTTTCATCATTTTAAGGAAGATATTAAGGAATAATTGATGTGCTTTTGATAGGATTTTTATGTATAATTTGGAGCACATCAGTAAGAAACGAGTATCAATCCGTTGACACACTAAGCCTACTCAACAACCCTCATAATTGACTATCAGTTTTAGGTTTTAGAAAATGATAAGTTAAACATAATAACGATAAAGATAAAGACAGGTTGAGACTTTTGGTGATTCTTTCAGTGAAGTAAGGTTGTTATCCTAATTTATATTATACCTATATAACTGTGATGAATTGGTGGTGTGATTTAAAGATATTGATTAATGTAATTATGTTAGTGTTTATAAAGGTGAGCTGGCGCGATTTCTCGTCTATCCTGCTCCGTAGTGACTAGGATCACGTCAGGCTGATTTTACCGCTTAGATCAAAGCTCTAGTAATGTAGGTAAATATTTTGTGACCTATTTGACATACGATTTCTGAAAACATAACTTAATGTTAAAAAGAGAGTTGATCAGGTTCCTTCTTAACATACCATTAATTTTAGAAAATCGTAACAATTACTGTAGATTTCTCGGACTAATAAAAGGGAACCCGCAAATGATCAGAAAGTTAAGGTGATATGATTTCTAATAACCATTTCTAGATCATTAGCCATGGATTTATTATGAAGACCGGTTTTACGAATAAAAGCTGATCATACATTTTTCAACCGTGTATGACAATCGCAATCACAAATCATAAAGTTATCTTCCCGTTCATATGTAGATGCTACCCATCAAAAGTTTTCCCAAGACCACCATAACATTAACATAATATATATCACACCATTAGTTCATCACAAATTGCATAAATTTCATTAAATTAGGATAACACATGAAGTTTAACTCATAATGAGCTTGAATATAACAAAAAAGATAAAAGATAGTAATGAAATCATCAGTAAATTAGAGCAATCAAACCTGTGATCCACAATGGATGATGTTTATACAATCCCGATCTTCTTCTAAGTGTGGAATGAACCTTCAAAACCTTCTAAGGACCTCCAAAGGCTGGGTTCCCGAGAGGGAACACCAGCACTTCACCTCCCAAAAGCTCCTCTTCAAGTTGCAAATGAAGTCCTATTTATAGGCTTTCTGGAGTGTTTAAACATGGCCCCGTGCCTAAAAGGCACGACCCCGTGCTAGTACAATGTACGTAAAAGTCGGTCGGCTCGTACGCTTAGATGTTGTCGGGCACGACCCCGTGTTCAATGGGGCACGGCCCTGTGTTTGTGGTGGGGCACGGTCCCGTGCCTCCTTGGGCACGCCCCCGTGCCTCGAGTCAGGGAACCGTACTTTTTGTCCTATCAGACACACAAACACGGGGGTGTGTTGCTTTTAGCACAGGGGTGTGTTTCAAGCTGGGCATGGGGGCGTGCTTCAAGAAGCACGATCCCATGCTTGAATTCCAAAACTTGGTTTTCTTTATTTTCTTCTTATTTAAGTTCCTTTTGTTCATCATGGTCTTTTCCAAGCCTGAAATCATAATATGAACGATTTAAGTATCAAATCATCATTTCCAATAAGAGTTTATAGAATAATTGATGTGCAATTGCTGTGTTTTATATGTATAATTTGAAGCACATCAATAATCATTGCACGACATATAAAAAATTTCATAAAACTTTATTTAAACAACGCAGCGGAATCATTTAAGTAAAACCATTTCATATATTAATAATCGCTTTTGCCAAATAATACAACATTGTTAATCGTTTCAAAATATAGTTTGATTGCATTACAACGCAGAAACATCATTATGATATAAAATGGATGCCACCCAAAACTTGCCAAGTAGCTTCACCCCGTGCCATCCTCAGCATCCACTACCTGCCAACTGGAAAATGCATAAAAGTCAGCGTTGGTGAGTGAATTCTAGTTTTATAAAATATATTATACTTTACTTTCATTTAAAACCTTTCCCTTACTTCATTCGTGATCGATCATACATCATACGTACACATAGATAATATTTATTATCTTTCATCGTCATTCGTTCTCGTACGCATCGCACTTTCCTACTTTCATCATTATTTTTCACTTTCATCCGGACCAATGCCATGTGCTATACCCCAAACATTGTGCACGAAGCGGGTAATGGGCCGAAGTCTATAAATAAACCCCTAACATTGTGCACGAAGCTGACTCCAGTACTGGGGCAAGCGACAAGGGTCCCATACGTTTGGTCAATCACAAGGATTAGACCCCTGTGTGCATCCTCATGGGTTAGCTAAACCGTACACAGTTGAGCTAACAACCCCTCAATGAGTTGTGAACCTTCTTTCATTTTGCTTGCAAGACTTTACATTCATTCTTTACGTTTCACTTTTCATTATCTTAATTCTTTCACTTCATTAAGATAATACTTTACGTTCATTAACATAATCACACCACGTAAAGCCACGTAATAATACGTAATAAGGAACATAAAGAAAACAGGCCATAACCATACCTAATAACATCACACATCATCATGTAACATAATACATCATCCCAGGGAACATCCCTAGTCATAGCCTAAAAATCCATTTTTCTAAAAATTTCAAAATAATTTCTAAGTCTTTGGGCGCATGGGCACTATGCAGGCGCATGGCCACTATGCGGGCGAATGGCCTCTAAGGCGCATGGGAACACTTAGGCGCATTGGCAGGTTTTGGGCGCATGAGCACTATGCAGGCGCATGGCCTGACACTTAGTCATCTGGGCAACATTCTAGGCGCATGGGCACTATACAGGCGCATGGGCCTGACTTAGGCGCATGGGCATTTGGGTGTATGGACAGTTGGGCGCATGGGCAAATACTTAGGCGTTTGGGCACATTTCTAGGCGCATGTGTACTATTTGGGCGCATGAACAACTAACTTGTAACTAACATCACTTTTCAGTCCCAAATCTGACTCTAACATGTTCTTAGCCTAGTTTCTAACATACTAAGCGACATACAAAATACTTAACATCTCAAATGGCAGCTCTTACTAAAGCTGATTTCGAAACTAGAACCATGACAAAGTCTCCACTGATCACTCTTGAAGACTTTGACAGTTGGTGCCAACGAATGGAAGGGTTCAACAAGTCACAAGACTCCAGGATATGGGAATCTATTGTCTCAGACCTCACATACCAAGCACATCTTCAGCTGTTGCTGGAGGTGGTATGATTCTAAAGGATGTGGCTGACTATTCAGAAGAAGACAGGAAGAGAATAGATATTGATCAGAAATCCATGACAACCCTTCAAACTGCTCTTCCCAACACCATATACAGAGGCTTCAAGAAGTGCAAAACAGCTAAACAGCTATGGGATGCACTGAAGCGGATGTATGAGGGGTCAACTAAAGCCAAGGAGAACAAGAAGGATCTCCTGAAGCAGCAGTTTGAAAACTTCACCTTCAAGTCAAGTGAAACCATGACTCAACAATACTTTAGGTATGTTGAGATTGTGGACACTCTAATGGATGTTGGAGTGACTCTTGAGAACAGGGATATTGTAAGGAAGTTCATGTCCTCTCTTCCTAGACATTGGACATATTATTGTGTTGTTATCAAGAGAACTGATAACCTTAAGACTCTTACTTTGACAGAGTTGTATGGTATTCTTAGTGGATATCAGATGGAGATGAATATGCAAAGTTCATCTGGTAACTCCAGCAATCAACTGAGTTCAGCCCTCCATATGGTTAAAAGGGATAGTAGAGAACCACAACATACATCTTATCTGCTACCCTGACAACTCACAAAAGGGCCCTTTCATCACCTTCCCGGAGACACCAAGAGAAAGCTACACTCAAGGAAGCCCATTCCAAGAGACAAGCTCTTCACAAGCCTTTGTGTCTTCCAATGAAAGCATAGGGAACTTTCTCTTCACCCTTGAAGATATGGACTATATCCATCCAGATGATCTGGAATACATGAAGATAGTCCAGCAAATGGTTCTTCTCACTCATAGAGCCAAGAAATTCTACAAGAGGACATGGAGGAAGTTTCCAAGCAATACAGCCAATGGAAAGTTTGGGCTGGACAAAAGCAAAGTAAAGTGTTACAACTGTAACTAGATGGGTCACTTTGCAAAGGACTGTAAGGCACCAAGGACAAATGGTGGCCAAACACAAGCCAGGCCAAACTACACTAAGAGAGCCACCCAAAATGAAAAGCCAAAGCAGCAAGCTGTAGTTGCTATTGAAGAATAAGGCTTTGACCGGAGCTTTTAGGTGGAAGATGCATCTCCAAACCAAGCATTAATGGCTGACCATGATGAAGCAAAGGTATTGAAACATCTCTGTACACCTGAATGTATTGCAAAAGTGAATAGATACTGGTCCTACAACTTAGAGATGAGATCTGATCTTGAGTCTTTAAATATTTTAAAATTTGATTTCAAAAGAGCTGATTATGATTATAAATTAAAGATAGAGGACTTAGAGAAAACCATTTCAACTCTTAAACATGAACATACCAACTACAGGACTCAGATCAAAGATCTCATAACCAAGTTGACTAAATGCTAGGCTGAGCTTGTGATCAGCAAAGCCAAGGCAGAAAAATATGTTCTTGAAGAAGAGACCTTCAAGAACATAATATCCTCATCCCTACATGCAAAAGTTTGTTATCAGAATAAGCAGGGACTGGGATCTAGTGAAATAGCTCCTCCATACATAATCTTGTCTGTAAGATCTTGTAGGTGTGGAACTTGTGAAGATGAGCTTCCCTTCATAGACCCCATGAGTGAAGAGGATAAAGAGGAAATAGTGAAGGATGTCTCTAAGAAGAGTGAAAAAGAGCATTCTAAGAAGGGTCACTATTCCTCTGTGGAGAGTAAAACAGTTGGGACAACCAAGTCAAGAAGAAAGAACTTGATCAGAAAGGCCAAGAGGAAGTCCAAGAAGACTCAAGAGATCAAGGCCACCTTTAACTCTATGCAGACACAAGTCTTTATCTCTGCAGGATTCGAGGTGGTTAAGGCTGAAGACACAAACCTGAACTCTAGTACCAGGAGTTCTAGTTCATGTTCAAATCATCCCAACAACATGTAGAAGGCTGATTAGTTGTGTACCACTGCTACACAACCTGAACCATCTAGCTCCAAAGGTAGCTCTCACCCTAAAAGAATTGCCACATCTACAAAGATGAAAATGGAGAAGGAAAGTAATCAAGTTCAGCCTTGTTCTCAAAATAAGACTATCAGGAAGAAGAAGATGGACTGTGTTATGTGTGGTAGTACTTCTCATCTTGCTAAGGATTGTTTCTACAATCCAAAAAGTACTGTCCATATGACCATGAAAGAAACTTCTGAGAGTTTGAAGAAGAAGAAAGCTTCGGAAGAAAAATCTTTTCCTTTCGGAAGCTCCAAAATGAAGGAGAAGACAAGTGGAAACTTGCCTTCAGAAGAAAATTTGGTCTCGGAAGAAAGGAATACTTTCAAAGCATTGAAGCATGCTGCAATGTTAGCAAGATCTTCCGAAGGTCCAGTCATCAAAACTTCCGAAGTTATCAAAACTTTCGAAGTGATGAAGGTCAAGTCTAAGCTTTCAAAGGTTATGTGGAAGACAAAGAAAGACCAAGTGACTGAAAGTTCTTCATCAACATCAGCAAATGATCCTAAAACATGACATAGGATCAATAACTGTTGCATTGTCCTCAACTTCTTTTGATAAGCCCAAGACCAATAAGGCTTGGGTTTCCAAATGTAACTAACCGTCTCTTTTGTGCAGGAACAACTCAAGACAAACAGGAATGTATGGATCATTGATAGTGGTTGTCCAGGCATATGACAGGTAATGGGTCACTACTCCAAAATTTTGAGAAAATTGATGGAGGACCAGTTGCTTTTGGAGGAGAAGCTGGAGGTTACATAACTGGAAGGGGCAGGGTCACAAATGGTAAGCTCCACATTAAGAAGGTAAACTTTGTCAAGGAGCTTGGATACAATCTTTTGAGTGTATCTCAATTTTGTGATCAGAGTCATAACATGCTTTTTACTGAGCATGAGTGCATTGTTCTCAGGCCCAGGGTGGTCATTCCTCATGAGCATATCTTGCTCAGAGCCCCTAGGAAAGGAAACATGTACAAGATGGATTTGCAAGAAACATCTCCCTCAGGAGAAGTTTTATGCTTTCTATCTAAAGCAAATAGTGATGAATCTTTCCTCTTGCATAAAAGAATGTGCGATGTAAACTTTAAGAACATGAATAAACTAATTAAGAACGATTTGATAATTGGAATGCCAAAGAAAGAGTTTACAAGTGATGAACACTGTGTTGCATGCCTCAAAGGGAAGCAACACAAGGTATCTCACAAGCCAAAGGAAAGAAACTCTATCACTACACCCCTACATTTATTACATATGGATGTCTTTGGCCCCACCAGTTTAATGAGTCTAGGAAGGACCTCTTACTGTTTGGTGATCACAGATGATTTTACAATGTTCACTTGGGTCTTCTTTCTTAGAACTAAGGATGAGACCCCTGAGATTCAAAGAATTTCATCTTAAAGATTAAGAATCAATGTGATCACAAGGTCAAAACCATAAGATTTGATCAAGGAACTAAATTCAAAAACCAAATCCTTGATACATTTTGTGATGAAAAAGGTATTACAAGACAATATAGGGCTCCCAAGACTCCTCAGCAAAATGGTGTTGCTGAGAGGAGAAACAGGACACTAATTAATGCTACAAGAACTATGTTGTTTGACTCTAAACTGCCCATCACCTACTAAACAGAGGTAGTGAAGACTATCTGCTATGTGCAAAACAGAGTTTTAGTAGTTAAGACACATGGTAAGACTTCCTATGAACTTTGGCACAAGAGGAAACATTTCATTGGTTTTCTCAGGTCATTTGGATGTCCTTGCATAATCTTGAATACCAAGGATCAAATTGTCAAGTTTGATGAGAAATCAGATGATGGACATTTTATTGGATACTCCTCTCAAGCTAAGGCTTATAGAGTATACAATGTCAGAACTAGAGTAGTTGAGGAGTTAGCCAATGTGACTTTCAATGAGCACACTCCCAATGTGAAAGGTTCTGGTCCTGATTGGCTATTTGATCTTGATTTAGTTACTAACAATTTTAACAAATGTTGTGAGCATGTTTCATGATCCACAGATATACTATCAGCAGTTGATCCTGACCCAATATTTGAGCTAAGAAGACCATCAAGTTATACTACTTCAGCTCCAGTTGTAACTAATCATGCAAATAAAGTTCCTATCAGCACAACAATGATAATTTAGTTGATACATATGAGGTGCCTTCAAATTCTAGCTCAGAGGCACAACAATCAATTCAAGGAGCTTCAAATATGGAAAGCAATGGAGGGGGTGACAGTGATCAAGAGTTTCCTGATGCAGACAACCACTCCTTTGAAAACAACATCAATGATGTCACACACTCATTGGATCAAGTTAAACTTGATAAGTGTGTTGATGTGGTGGGAGAAACTTCAACACCTAATCTAAATTTCTTTAATTTATATCTCTCCAAACAACTTGTTGTAATCCCTCAACTAAGGATTCACAAGTCTCACCCCACCATAAACATCATTGGAAATATTGACACTAGGGTAAGGACAAGAGGACAAACCCATGATGCAAATGTTTGTATCCATGTTTTCTATCCTAGATAGAGCCAAAGAAAGTTGATAAGGCTTTAAAGGATGGAAGTTGGATTGAAGCTATGCAAGAGGAGCTGCTTCAATTCAAAAGGCAAAAGGTTTGAAACTTTATGTCCTCTTCCTCAAGGGAAGACTACCATAGGAACCAAATGGGTGTTTAGGAATAAAAAGGATGATAAAGGACTTGTTATAAAAAAAGGCTAGACTAATTGTTCAAGGATACACATAAGAAGAAGGAATTGACTACACAGATGTCTTTACTCCTGTTGCAAGACTTGAAGCTGTTAGAATATTCTTAGCTTTTGCTGCATCCAAGGATTTCAAGGTCTACCAACTTGATGTCAAGTGTGCTTTTCTTTATGGGGTGATTGATGAAGAGGTGTATGTCAAAGAACCACCCGGGTTTGCAGATTCTGATCATCTTGATTATGTTGCAAGCTTGATAAAGCTCTTTATGGGTTGCACCAAGCTCCAAAGAAGTGGTATGAGACTCTATCTCAGTATCTCTATCAACATGGATACAAAAGGGGTACTATAGATGAAACTCTCTTCATCAAAGGAACATGGAATTACTTAATGCTAGTCCAAGTATATGTAGATGACATTATTTTTGGGTCAACCAATCCAAAGCTCAGCAAAGACTTTGAGAAGCTGATGAAGAATAGATTTGAAATGAGTGCAATGGGAGAACTCAATTTCTTTCTAGGAATTCAAGTGAAGCAGGTTGACAGTGGCATATTCATAAGTCAGTCAAAGTATGTGCAAGACATACTTACAAGATTCAACATGACTGACTGTAAGGTTGCTAAGACACCCAAAGCAAGAAACCACTCCATTGGACCTGATCTTGAGGGGGAGTGTATGGATGACCATCTTTACAGGGCTATGATTGGGTCTCTTAGGTACCTCACAGCTAGCAGGCCTGATATCATGTTTGCCATATGTGTTTGTGCAAGATATCAAGCCACCCAAGATGTCACACCTCATCACTGTCAAAAGAATTCTATGATATCTTAAAGGTGCCTCAACACTTGGCCTTTGGTATCCAAAGAATTCTGACTTCAATCTGTATGCATATACAGATATTGACTATGGTGGATGTAATATGACTGCAAAGTCTATATCAGGGGGATGTCAGTTCCTTGATGGAAGGATAATCTCATGGCAATGCATGAAGCAATCCTGTGTATCTGCATCAACTGCTAAAGCTGAATACATTACTGTTGCAAGCTGCTGTGCTCAAGTACTTTGGATTCAAAATCAGATGCTGGACTATGGATTCAACTTCAAAGAGACTGCAATCTACATAGACAACAATAGTGATATCTCCATTACAGAGAATCCTGTGCAGCACTCAAGGACAAAACACATCAATATCAGGTATCATTTAATTAGAGATAACTTTGAAAAATGATTAATCAAACTAGTCAAAATTAACACAAATGAACAATATGCTGATCTGTTCACCAAAGCTTTTGATGAGCAGAGATGTAAATATCTTATATCAGCTATTGGGATGATTAACTTTGAGTAGCTTTTCTTAAAAACTAACTCATATTATTTCTAAAACCTATGTATCCTAAGTTGTCTATTTTATCACCTTCATAAGCCCGTGTTTACTCTGGAAGAAAAAAATCTTTTAAATGATATTCCTTAGATTTTTGAAAATTTCGATCTTTTATTCTTCGGAAGATATGCATTTACCTTCGGAAGAAATTTATGTCTTCAAAACAAACAACTACTTAAGTGAATTTACCTTTGGAAGAAATTCTCAAAATATCTTCCGAAGCTTAAAACTACTCTTGAATACTTGTATGTCTTAAAGAACAATTTTCTTCCGAAAGCAATTAAGTCTCGGAAGCTTTATTCCTCTTAGAATAAAATTTCTAAGCAATCTCTTCTGAAGCAAATTTTTCTAAACTCTTTGGAATATCTTCCGAAGTCATCTTGGCTTCGGAAGCTTTTCATCAAACTTTCGAAGTCAAATTACCTTCGGAAGATTTTAGACTTCCAAGAAAACTATCTTTTTGGGCACTTTTTCAAAGGTGGGACCAACCTCCGGATTTTAAAGTTTATCCTCTTTTATTAACTTTGTCTCAGATCCATTTCATATATATACCCAACGGTTCCCCCCTCTTTCATTCTCTTCTTCATCTAAACTATTCCTAAAAAGCTAAATTCACCCACAAACCGCCTTTGTTCTTGTTTTCCTTCACCACTAAGCTCTCTCAAATGGCTAACCTCAACCACAGAAACAACCCAGATTTTTCCATGCAACTCCATAGGTAACACAATCAGGTTGCTCTGTTGGACTCTGAAAGATCCAAGTTTCTCAGAGGTCTGCCGTTTTCTTTCTTTGTCTAACTACTTCACCTCCCTAACCATTGACCCTCCACTCTATGAGAATCATCTGTTAGAATTTTGAAAGACCTGCCAAGAGGTCATTATGGATGGGGAGAGGGCACTGTCTGTCACAGTGCAGGGGAGGACAATCTTCGTCACTCCAGCCATCATTAACACTCATCTTCAGCTGGATGATGAGGAAGGTGAATTTTCCTTTCCTAAGGAAGTTGGAAACCACTCCTTTGAGAAGATGGGCTATGAAGGAGATTTCTCTGTCAAGACCTTCAGGAAAGGGAAGGTCTCATCCCAGTGGAAGTATCTACTCCATGTAGTCATCCACAGCTTGTCCAACAAGCATGGGAGATGGGACCAGATTCCTGAGGATCTCTCCTTCATAGTTCATGGGATGGTTCAAAGGGTCAAGTTCAGGTACTTTTAATTTGTTTATACAAATTTACTTGCAAATTTGGACTCCTTAGAGTATTATATGTTTCCTAGATATGTTCAATACATTCTCAACTGTGAACTAGGCTCACAGTTGAGGGAAACAGGTAATATTCTTAAATTGGGACAAATGAAGCCCGGCATCTTTAAGATAACGAAGAAGCCAACAGTTCACTTCTCTAGGGTAGAAACAGCCCTTGTCCCAAAAATGTTAGAGCTCATTGCTCAAGGTGACAACCTAACAACACAAGCTAGTGTTGAACCCACACCTTCTACTTCTCAACCACCTACACAGCCTAAAATACTCCTCACCTACCAAAGAAAATCCAAACGTACCCCTACACAAGCTCCTCAGTTTTTGCAGGCCCCCATATCACTCCTAATACAGGAAGAAGTGGACACTGGAGCTCCCACTTCTCCTGAGGAGCAAACCACTCCCATCTCATCAAGAATTAATGTTGAGGTTCCTCATGCTTAGCATGATGAGCTTATTAGCCCATCAGCCTTAAGCCTTCACTCTGAGTCTCAACACTCAAGTGAACAACCTTCAAGGGAAAGTTACTATCCCTAGTCTCTGGATCTAAATCAACCCATTCCCAACCTTGAATCCTATGATGATGAAGACATGGGATTCAGTGAGTACCATGAGTCTCTCCACTCCTCCTCACTCAAAAAGAGATGAGTGCTCCTGCCTCTCCCTTTTCTAGCCCACATCATTCACCCATCACTAAGGTGGATCTCTCTGAACCTGTTCAGGAGGTCCATATGAAAGAGGCTCTCACTTCTGCAAGTGATTAAATCATTAAGACCTCAAAAATGGCAACTCACCCTATTGACACTTCATTTGGAGTTGTTAGTGAGAAGGGGAAATCCATCAGCTAAGAACATCATGCTGGTGGTGAGAGAGAAGACTTTGGTCCAATTCTCTCATCCCCTAATGATTCTTTTGATGAAGATGAGGAGAACATGAGTGTAAGGCCCCGTTCCCAGGACGCTTACAGTTGGTCATTCATCGCACATAAAACATACATTTACATTTGAATTTCGTAAACATCGCAGCGGAACATTAAAATAAGCTTTCATTTCTATATAAATGCTTTTGCAAGTTAATACAACATTCATTACAAAATAGTTTGTTCGCATTACAATGCAAAAACATCAATCAAAAGAATGCCATCCCAAAAAGAGCAGAGTAGCTTCGCGGTGCCATCTTTAGCAAACATTCCCTGCCAACTGGAAAACATATAAAAAGTCAGCGTTGCTGAGTGAGTTCTAGTTTTATTATAAAACATACTTTACTTTGGCATAAACCTATTCGTTACTTTTACATGATCACACATCATACGTACGCATAGATAATATCATTAATATCTTCTTCATTCATTCATTCGTTCATTCGTTCATTCGTTCATTCGTTCCATATAACTTTACTTGCGCATCGGACATCATCCGTACCAATACCATGTGCTACACCCCGATCAGTCTTAGCTACCGGGCCAAAGTCAATAAATGAACAGCTAAACGTATGCCACGGTACTAGGAGTGACCATCAGTCATAGCTACTGGGCCGAAGTCAATAAATGAACAGCTAAACGTATGCCACAGTACTAGGGGTAAGCGGTAGAGGTTCTACATTAATGGTCAATCACGAAGAGGGACCCGTTATCCGATGCATGCAAGACGTTTCATTTCTTTCCACTTTACGTTACATAATACTTCATTTCATTCATAGCATAATACGTAAAGCCATAGGAAAGATAACATACATCATACAAGGGAACGTTAACATGCATCAACATCACATCATACGGGGCAACATCATACATACATAACATGCATTATGCATAAACATGCAACACCATCATTTCTATGCCTTACATGCTTTCTAAGGCCATAACAGTTATCTTACATGCTCTTACGGGAACCTTTACGTCAAAACTTACATCTGCACTTCCCCCCGAAAGCCAGAAGTCTAACAACACTTTCCTTCGGGAGCAACAGCTCTATTCGTGCGTATGGACACCCTTCAGTCGTAGGGCCTTCATGCGACTGAACATCATCCGATTGGACTCAAGCGGATGAACATCTATGCGAATGGACATCCAGTCGTGCGTATGGACCTTATACGAATGGAACTAATGCGAATGGGCACCTATGCGACTGACCTAATGCGAACGAACTCATGCGACTAAGCACTTATGCGACTGAACCCTCAGTCGCGTGACTCCCCATGCGACTGGACTCCCAGTCGTGCGAATGAATCCCAATCGTGCGAATGACCCTCAATCGCCTCTCAATCGGCCGTATAGCCTCCATTCGGTCACCTAGCCCTAGCTGATGCAGAATGGAGTTCATCCCGAACCCAATCTGCCACTTTCGGCCTCCAAGCTCATCCAAACCCATTCTAAGCCTAAATTAACCCTCATGGACCTTAGGAATGCATACCATAACACCATACAAGCACACACAAGCCCGAAAACATACACGAAACGCATCACACACATCACACCCAAATGGGTCAAACACATACTCACACCAAAAACGGGTTTTAACATTTTCCAGCCCCAAAATCAGTTGAAAACAAGTAAAAGTGGGGTCCTAGAACTCACACAAACGAGCACAACGTCAAGGGCTTCGATTTGGCTTGCTACACGACGAGTATGGCCACCCGAATCACCCGAACCACTCTTTTTTCTCTTTTTCTTCTCCTTACTCTCTTCTTCTCTCTATGAAATCTGAAATGTGGGGTGTGTGGGGAGAGTGGGCTGCCCTCTCCCTACTAATATCACCACATTTCTCAACTTTTCTTCGTTGGCGAGTTTGGTCCATCGACTTTGGACTTTATTTTCTTTTCTTCCTTTGTTGGCTTCAAAACAATAAATATCCGGGTGTTACAAGTCCACCCCCCTTAAATAGGTTTCGTCCCCGAAACCTGTTATTCTTCGAACAAACGTGGATAATGCTGTCTCATTTCTTCCTCAGTCTCCCACGTTGACTCGGATCCCTTCCTGTGCTTCCACTGTACACGCACAAGAGGAACCACTTTATTCCTTAGCCTTTTCTCCTTTCGGTCGATGATTGCCACTGGTTGATCCACATAATTGAGCCGTTCGTCTACCTCGATATCCTCCAGTGGAACAATCATATCTTCATCAGCTAAGCACTTCCTTAGATGAGGTACATGGAATGTCGGGTGAATTCCACTTAACTCATCCGGTAACTCCAGTCTATAGGCCACCTCTCCTACTCGAGCAATGATTCGGAAAGGGCCTATATACCTTGGGCTTAACTTGCCCCGCTTTCGGAAGCGAATGATACCCTTCCAAGGTGAGACCTTCAACATAACCCGGTCACCCACCTGGAACTCAATCGGCCTGCGTCGTTTATCAGCATACGACTTCTGTCTGTCTTTGGCTGCCTTCATGAAGGCTTTAATCTTCTCAAGCTTCTCGATCGTAGCCTCGATTACCTCGACGCTCCCCAATTCCTTCTGACCAATATCACCCCAACAAACGGGTGTTCTGCATCTCCTACCGTATAACATCTCATATGGAGGCATAGCAATGCTGGCATGATAGCTGTTGTTGTATGAGAATTCGGCTAACGGTAGGTGGTCATCCCAACTTCCACCAAAATCAATCACACATGCCCGGAGCATGTCTTCCAGCGTCTGAATGGTCCTTTCTGACTGACCATCAGTCTGGGGATGATAAGCCGTGCTGATATGTAACCTCGTCCCCATAGCGTCGTGGAATTTCTTCCAAAATTTAGATGTGAACCGGGTGTCGCCATATGACACAATAGACACCGGCACACCATGGCGAGTTACAATTTCCTTGATGAACAGATCAGCCAACCTCTCAGATGAATATGTCTCGCGGATCGGTAGGAAGTGAGCACTTTTCGTCAAACGATCAACTATCACCTATATGGCATCATACCCTTTCGGGGTACGCGGCAGCTTGGTAATGAAATCCATGGTGATATTCTCCCACTTCCATTCCGGTATATCCAAAGGTTGTATCTTCCCATACGGCTTTTGGTGCTCGGCCTTCACCTTTAAGCAAGTAAGGCACTTACTCACATACTCCACCACCTCGCGCTTCATACCCGGCCACCAATAATCTTTCTTCATGTCATGGTACATCTTCGTGGCACCAGGATGAATGGAGTATCGAGTCTTGTGAGCTTCATCCATTATCTTCACCCGTAGATCCCCAAAACGAGGAATCCACACACGATCGAACGGGGTTCTAACAGCGAGTGTGTTTTCATCCAATTCCCCAACCAGACCTCTCATTCTTTCAGAGTTAAGATGATCTTCCTTCAATGCCTCATCTTGAAACTCTTTGACTTGCTTCATTACGTCAGAGGTCATGATCAGTTGATATGCCTTCACCTGAATCGGCTCGGGCCTCTCCTTCCGGCTAAGGGCATCAGCCACCACATTGGCCTTGCCCGGATGGTAGTGGATTTCACAGTCATAATCCTTTATCAGTTCCAACCACCGTCTCTGCCTCATGTTCAGATCCTTCTGCTCAAAGATGTACTTCAGACTCTTGTGGTCAGTGAATATGGTGCACTTCGTCCCGTACAGGTAGTGCCTCTAAATCTTTAATGCAAAGACCACGGCTGCCAGCTCCAAGTCATGAGTAGGATAATTGACCTCATGAACCTTCAACTGTCGGGATGCATAGGCTATAACCTTTCCTCTCTGCATTAACACACACCCCAACCCCGAGTAAGAAGCATCGGAATAAACCACCAGATCTTCACTTCCATCGGGTAATGACAGAACAGGAGCTTGAGTCAATCTCGCCTTCAATTCTTCAAACGCCTTCTCTTGAGCTTGACCCCATACGAACTTCACATCTTTTCGGGTCAACTTAGTTAGTGGAGAAGCAATCTTGGAGAAGTCTTGAATAAATCTTCTATAATAACCTGCCAAACCCAAGAAACTACGAATCTCGGATGGCGTCTTTGGTGACTTCCATTGCATAACCGACTCCACTTTTGCCGGGTCCACCATAATCCCGTCAGGATTCACCACGTGACCCAAGAACTGAACTTCGCGCAACCAAAACGCACACTTGGAGAATTTAGCATATTACTTCTCCCTCCTCAGCGTCTCTAGAACCTCCCGAATGTGGCCGGCATGCTCTGTCTCGCTTCTCGAATAAATCAGGATATCATCAATAAACACAATCATTGATTTATCCAACATAGGCCGACACACACGGTTCATCAAATCCATAAAAGCAGCTGGCGCATTGGTCAAACCAAAAGACATGACAAGAAACTCATAGTGACCATAGCGCGTACGGAAAGCTGTTTTAGAAATATCTTGCTCCTTTACCTTCAACTGATGATAACCAGATCGAAGATCTATCCTCAAAAACCAACTGGCACCCTGAAGCTGATCGAACAAATCATCTATCCTCGGTAAGGGGTATCGGTTCTTCACAGTCAACTTGTTCAGCTCGCGGTAGTCGATGCACATCCTCATACTACCGTCCTTCTTCTTTACAAACAGGACCGGAGCACCCCCAAGGAGAGATACTCGGTCTAATGAACCCTTATCAAGCAGCTCTGGCAACTGCTCCATCAACTCTTTCATCTCGGTCGGAGCCAACCAATACGGTGCCTTGGCGACAGGTTGGGCACCCGGTATCAAATCAATCTGAAACTCAATCTCTCTGTCAGGTGGCACTCCTGATAAATCTTCTGGGAACACGTCTTGAAAGTCACACACAACCGGTACATTGGCTAGTTGTGGTGTGGGCGTATCCACATCCTTTACATAGGCCAAGTAGGCACTACATCCACGCCTCATACACTTTCCCGCCACCGCCATCGAGATCACCTTCGGAATCGTAGTAACCCGATCACCATAAAGCGTTACTGAACTACCGTCAGGCGCCGACAACCGAATCATCTTCTTGCGACACACAATGTTCGCCTTGAAGTCCGCTAACCAATCCATCCCAAGAACCAAATCAAAACCACCTAAGGCCATCACGAATGGTCTAACAAGAAACTTATGACCCTCAAGTTCCACATCACAGTTCTCTATCATCTCAGAAATCCTGGCAGACTTACCTATGGTAGTATCTACATCAAAAGGCGCATTAACACGTCTACTACTAACAGGCAGCTTAGCACAGAAAGCAGCAGAAATAAAACTCTTACTAGCACCAGAATCAAATAACACAGAAGCTAAAATTTGGTTCACTAGAAACGTACTGGACACAACGTCAGGGTCCGTCCTAGCCTCCTCCTGTGTCATGGTGAATGCCCTGGCGCTCGCCCTCGGTCCATCACCTCCCGTCCTCTTGGCCCCGGAACTCTCAGCCCTCGGCTTCTTACAATCCCTGCTCATATGACCAGTTTCCCCATAGTTAAAGCATTTGCCCGACAGGCAATCCTTTGACATATGCCCTGTCTTCCCACACTTGAAGCACACATTCAAACCCAGCCTACATTCTCCCGCATGCTCCTTTCCACACTTACCACACCTCCTTGATCCCGCTCCTGGTGTGGCCACGCAGCGGTCATCCACCCGTGCCTTTTTGTTACCCGTCGAGGCATCACCCCGACCAAACCTTTTCCTGTTCCAGTTCCGATCACCACCACCCTTCCTATTCGCTTCAACCACCACCACTTCCCTCTCATCATAAAGTCTTCCGGCCAAATCGACCGCCGACCTAAACGTACTTGGCCAGGCGGCGATCATATGCCGGCGAACATCCACCGGTAAACCCTGAATGTACCTCTTGATCTTCCGAGAAAGAGGCGTCACCTGATCCGGCACCAACCGTGCCATCACATTGAACTTGGTAGTGTATTGCTGGTGCGTCATGGATCCCGCCTCCAGCTGCAGGAACTCCCTCTCAATCTTATCCATCTCCCTGTGAGGACAGAACTCCTCAATCACCGTCTTTTTCAGTTCGGGCCACCTCATTCTCCCGATTGCCCGATTACTCTCCGCTTGGACAATGTTGTCCCACCAGCATAGTGCCGAGTCCACAAATGAATGAGTGGCAAACTTCACCTTCTGATCTTCCCGGCACTCGCTGATGTCGAGAACAGCCTCCATTTCTCTCACCCATCGGTGAGCAGCGGCAGCATTGCCATTACCGTCAAAAGTAGGGGGCTTGAATCTCATAAACACCCCGTAGTTACAGCCTCGTGCCACCTCCCGCACAGGCTCATCTTCCTCTTCCTCCACTTCGTTATCGGAGAAAATCGTTTCAGGCTCCGGTTGCTCTCGTTACCCCGAAGGCCTGTTTCTCTCCTTTCTTTCTCCTTCCTTCACCGCCTTAATGACTTCGGTCACCACAGACGGTAAGATTGTCTGCATGACCTGGTGTACTTCTTCAACAACAGCCTCCTTTACCGAGGCCCTCACGTTTGCACTCTTATCCCCAGCTTCTGGATGAGGAGTCTCTAGTTCTTCAGGAACAACCTTCTCGACCCTTGGTCTTCCTCTCTTGGGTCGCGGCTCAACATCAGGCCCGCCATGGCCTCCACCCCTAGATGCTTTAGAAGATCTACCTTCAGCCATTCTCTAACTCACACTGAAAGATTCAAACACCAACACGGTCATTCAAGGAAACAACTCGGTTTATGTCAAGTATAGTAAGTCCCTAATTACAGTGGCCAGTTGTGATTAGCCACTTACGTTACTCTTCATACCCCACGTATTACCTGTCCTGACTACATCAGTATTTAAACCTACATACAAGACATAACATATACCACGCGCACCTAAAACCGGTTATGCTTAAGAAAATACCTGATGGCACGCAGCTACTCAGTTTGGCATCCCATTCCCTTTACGTCCCATTTTCAGTTTAAGTTAAGGTTTATTTTGAAAATTTACCCATCTCACTTAAACTTTGGCTCTGATACCAACTTGTAAGGCCCCGTTCCCGGGACGCTTACAGTTGGTCATTCATCGCACATAAAACATACATTTACATTTGAATTTCGTAAACATCGCAGCGGAACATTAAAATAAGCTTTCATTTCTATATAAATGCTTTTGCAAGTTAATACAACATTCATTACAAAATAGTTTGTTCGCATTATAATGCAAAAACATCAATCAAAAGAATGCCATCCCAAAAAGAGCTGAGTAGCTTCGCGGTGCCATCCTCAGCAAACATTACCTGCCAACTGGAAAGCATATAAAAAGTCAGTGTTGCTGAGTGAGTTCTAGTTTTATTATAAAACATACTTTACTTTCGCATAAAACTATTCGTTACTTTTATATGACCACACATCATACGTACGCATAGATAATATCATTAATATCTTCTTCATTCATTCATTCGTTCATTCGTTCATTCGTTCATTCGTTCCATATAACTTTACTTGCGCATCGGACATCATCCGTACCAATACCATGTGCTACACCCCGATCAGTCTTAGCTACCGGGCCAAAGTCAATAAATGAACAGCTAAACGTATGCCACGGTACTAGGAGTGACCATCAGTCATAGCTACTGGGCCGAAGTCAATAAATGAACAGCTAAACGTATGCCACAGTACTAGGGGTAAGCGGTAGAGGTTCTACATTAATGGTCAATCACGAAGAAGGACCCGTTATCCGATACATGCAAGACGTTTCATTTCTTTCCATTTTACGTTACATAATACTTCATTTCATTCATAGCATAATACGTAAAGCCATAGGAAAGATAACATACATCATACAAGGGAACGTTAACATGCATCAACATCACATCATACGGGGCAACATCATACATACATAACATGCATTATGCATAAACATGCAACATCATCATTTCTATGCCTTACATGCTTTCTAAGGCCATAACAGTTATCTTACATGCTCTTACGGGAACCTTTACGTCAAAACTTACATCTGCACTTTCCCCCAAAAGCCAGAAGTCTAACAACACTTTCCTTCGGGAGCAACAGCTCTATTCGTGCGTATGGACACCCTTCAGTCGCATGGCCTTCATGCGACTGAACATCATGCGATTGGACTCAAGCGGATGAACATCTATGCGAATGGACATCCAGTTGTGCGTATGGACCTTATACGGATGGAACTAATGCGAATGGGCACCTATGCGACTGACCTAATGCGAACGAACTCATGCGACTAAGCACTTATGCGACTGAACCCTCAGTTGCATGACTCCCCATGCGAATGGACTCCCAGTCGTGCGAATGAATCCCAATCGTGCGAATGACCCTCAATCGCCTCTCAATTGGCCGTATAGCCTCCATTCGGTCGCCTAGTCCTAGCTGATACAGAATGGAGTTCATCCCGAACCCAATCTGCTATTTTCGGCCTCCAAGCTCATCCAAACCCATTCTAAGCCTAAATTAACCCTCCTGGACCTTAGGAATGCATACCATAACACCATACAAGCACACACAAGCCCGGAAACATACACGAAACGCATCACACACATCACACCCAAATGGGTCAAACACATACTCACACCAAAAACGGGTTTTAACATTTTCCAGCCCCAAAATCAGTTGAGAAAAAAGTAAAAGTGGGGTCCTAGAACTCACACAAACGAGCACAACGTCAAGGGCTTCGATTTGGCTTGCTACACGACGAGTTTGGCCACCCGAATCACCCGAACCACACTTTTTTCTCTTTTTCTTCTCCTTACTCTCTTCTTCTCTCTATGAAATCTGAAATGTGGAGTGTGTGGGGAGAGTGGGCTGCCCTCTCCCTACTAATATCACCACATTTCCCAACTTTTCTTCGTTGGCAAGTTTGGTCCCTCGACTTTGGACTTTATTTTCTTTTCTTCCTTCGTTGGCTTCAAAACAATAAATATCCGGGTGTTACAATGAGACTAAAGGTGCATAAATTATCACAAACATGCTCCTATTTAGTTTCTAAGGTTAGTCATCTGGAATCTCAAGTGACTATCTTACAAAATAGGGTCAATGATAAGCAACTTGAGATATCTTATCTTAAGGTAAAACTAGCTGGGAGACCTTTAAGGAGAGCTCATCCAGGAACACAAGAACCTCTGGATGTGATTGACCTAACTCCTAGCTCACCTATGCAAGAGGGTGATGCTACCAAAAAGGAGAAGAAAGTCATAGCAATCACAGAACCTTGGAGTTCTTCACAGAGTATGGACATTGAGGACTCACCATCCTCACTTGCAATTATCCATGCTCAACAACTTCCTCAAGTTCACATTGATGTGGATTCACTAGACTCACTAAATTAGAGTCTCGTTGAGGAAGGTATTCCAAGGGCTATGTCATCCCCATCCCAAGGAACTTCAAACTACATAATTGGGTGGATGTATGATGCTGATAGAAGAGCCATCATACTTCAAAGAGTTCAAGGGCATCAAGAAGTCTTCAACTTTCATACCTTGAACTACTATGAAGGTCTTGACCTGGTCAACATGTCACTTGCCTATCCAAGCTAATCTAGGCAAGCTGACAGGCTGGCTCAAAGGATTCAAGATAGGATTATTGAAGAGTTCAGTCAAAGAAGAAGACAAAGGCAATCAGGTAATGTCATTGGTCAACTGGAGGTTGAGGCAGACCCTGAGATTAGCTTCAAAAGGAAAACCTTGAGTGAGGGCCTAGTGATAGAGCCTAAGAGCATTGTCACAACTACAACTACTTCAACAATCCATTCCCTTAGTGAAACACCTGTTGGTGAAGGTGTATCACAACCTCTCTCTGGCCAGAGCATGGAAGTTGGTCCAAACAATAAAAGCCAAAGCTCTCTCCACCTTAAGTCATAAAGGTCTGTTGGTAACAAAAGGAAAATGATAATGAATTCTGAGGAGATCGAGGATGAGGAGAAATAGAGAAAGAGGAACCTAAAGGAAGAAAGTTCTACTAGGTCTTCAGGCTTCATAGAAGCTGCAATCAGGGCTGCCCCTAGACCAAATACTCAAGATGATAAGTTAAGGGCAGTCAGGATTACTTAATTACAGACTAAGAACTATGACATTGATGAGATCATTTCTCTCCCCTTAGAGGAATTAAATGAACTGGCAGACATGGAAATGTCTAAAGAGAGGAAGGAAGTAGAGGATGCAAGGTTTCTCCTCCAAATCAAAGAAAAAAGGAGACATAAAAGACTGTACAAACATGTTCCTACTCTCTCTCCAGTTTAAGAAAGCCATGTGCAAGAGGCTGTGGCAACTTAAGAACCTCATGTAGATAAAGAAACTGATAGGCAAAACATGATCAACTACCTGAGTGCCACAAGACTCTACCAGGCAGCTGCACTTCTTCCTTTGTCCTTTGAGTATATTGAGTTTAAATATCTCAAACAACTTGAACTTCAAGTACTCAAAGAACAAAAGGCTACAAAGATAAAGATGAGGGAAGAAGCAGCCAAGTCAAGAGCCATCATCCAAAAGAGTCAAAAGAAGTCTGCAGATAGGCAGAGGATGATGAGCTTCTTGAAGCTGTATGGATTCTTCGGAAGGAGGCTTGGCCTAATGTCTCTATCCACCATGGATGAGCATATAAGGGTGATCAAGCAGAAGATCAAAAGAGGAGAGCTCATTGACTTACACTCTCCACCAAGTCAAGCCCCTCAAGAAGTGGAGGTTAAGGTTGAACAATTTGAGACAACACAACCTGGACCTCCTGCTAAACCTTAGTAAGCTTCATCTTCTGATCCACAGCAGGGTCAAACTCTCTCGCCTTCTGAACCAGTAAGGGAGGTAGACCCAACTGAGAAAGACAAGATTGAACAACAAGGTGCTGAAGGCCAATCTTCTCAGTTGAAGATTCCAAAGAAGAGGAAAAGGATGGCCTCTAAACCCAAGTCAAAGAAGAAGAAGAAGTCAGAGTCATCCACCTCCAAGCCTTAGGATGAGTCAGAACATCTTGACGAAGTGCAACAACAGGAAGCTCAAACAACTCCAATCCAAGCAGCTCCTCTTGCATCAGGAAGACCCATCTTATCCTGGACTTACACTATTAATCCAGAAAGATGACATGTAATTAGAGATCAAGGTGTTGAAGATGTTTACACATGGCAGGACATGTTCAATCTACCTCTGCATGATCTCTTTGAGATGAGAAGACACTTTGAAAGTCTGAGTGATTCTGACCATCTAATGAAGAAGGGTATGGTCATCATCATGATGAGAACTATCAACATCTAAGGTCTTCAAATGTTTTGTTAGCATCAGCCTAGGGGGAGTTTGTAAGGTTTCATGTAAGACTGTGCACCTAAAACATTCAAACTCTCTCCTACATGCATGCACTTAAGTACAAAGTAGAAATGCTTCAGAAGTTTTACACCCTGCATCAGAATTATTTAAAGTGTAACATCTTCCGAAGCCAAGACCAACATCTTCTGAAGCCAAAAGTGAAGTCTTCTGAAGCTTCAAAGACAAAGTCTTCCAAAGCAAAGAAGTGAAGACTGATTTCTTCCGCATACTTTTAAGACATGCTTTATCTGATGTATTGTTCCATAAAGTTGAACCACTTTTCCATTGCAACTCTGATCAATCACCAACTTACATGAATTAGTGAAAAGGTCCATGCTTTTGGTAACTGTACATTAAGGTCTTGAGTCCTTTGCTTTCTATTTTATGTACTTTTATCCTTTTTAAAATATATTAGGATGTGAGCTATGCCATGTCATAGTCACTAGTCAAAAGGCAATCTGCCTTTTGACTCTACATTTGATGTTGTTGATGTCTAGATCAAATGTTTCCAATTGGCTTTCTAACTATGGCCGGCTGTAGGATGTAGTATAAAGTATCTTAGGTCTTTGTATCTTTCCTTTATGCTTTGTAACACTTGTAAAGAACTTGAGAGCAATATACAACATTCTTGAAAGCCAATATCATTGTGTTGTGTGTTCTTGTTCTGTCTCATACTAGCTTGTGTTCTTAGTATCAAACCATATTGTTCTAGTTCCCTATTTGATTTGTTAAGTGTTCTATAACACTCTCTTCATTGTGTGTTGTGTTTTAAGTGACCATCCCTTAACCGGTCCTACAGAAGTTCATGCATAATGGGTCTTTTAAAACTTACTTTGGGTTTTATAAATAACACTGGGTTTGGGCACGTGTACTTGCGCAGTACTGATTTTATTAACTGTGAAACTTGAATTTTGGATAATGATTTGGGATTAACTGATAATTTTAAGAAAGAGATTTTGTAATAAATGTGCTGTTTGGTATAACTATTGGCTAAGATCTTGGTTTGTCACACGCCTAATGGTAACACCCTGTTTGTGAGAATTGAGGGTGTGACATCAATCCATACCCAAAACTACTTTAAATCCACCCATTTACCTTGCTTCTATTCTATAGTCATTTATTTCCCTTGTTATCATAGTCGTCTTACAAATGGAGATATTTATTTCGAAAGCATCATCTATCTCTATACTTTAATATAATCTAGCACTTTGCAAAATTTAGAAGTAATAAAATCCTACTTGCATAAGAATAAATCAGACCATAAGCAAGCATATCATTTATCAGGAACATGCCTGGTACTATATCAACCTGACTCTTTGCTTCCTCCATTGGCATCGTGATTGCTCTAGATTTAGCCTTTCCTTATCACATGCATACTGGTCATTAGGGGTGTTCATCAGTTTACATTGTTTTGTTTATTTGGTTTAATTTTTTAAAGCATAATCGAATACGAAACCGAATTTGGAATCAGGATTATAGCTAACTGAACTGAATTCAACAAAATTCCATTTGGTCCGCTTTCGGTTAAAAATCAAATTCAACCGAAAAAAATCAAAGTCATCATGTTTAACTTGATGTGTAGAGTGTATATATATTTTTGATAATGATTTTCCATACCACTTGGTTTTGAATTTATAAAAATGATTTTTACCTTATAATTACACCACAGACAAATAGGCAAGTGTACCCATCGTATACGTAGCATAGCTTTGGCAAGAACCAAGTATCGATCCATGGAGACACTAGCTACTCATAGTAAACCTTTGTTATTATTCAACCGATTGATGTAGATGATTTTTTATTTATTTTTTAAACTAAATAGACAAATAAATAAGAATAGATAGAAATAAAAAAAGTTAATCAAGCAAAGGTAATGTTCACTTAGACTTTGAATCCACATAGCAAATAAATGATAACATACATAAACTCATAGTAAGATCATCTTATACATGTGTAATATGGAATTAGACTAGACACTCGTCAAGGCTACCAAATCATATTACTCTTTGGATAGTTAAAATGATTTTAACGTAGTAATCACTTAAATTAATTTCATGAAAATCCAATAATACAACTATGTTGAATATAAACGTGGAATAAACTCCTGTCAAGGTTATTTAGTCCCATAATCCTTTGGAAAGCTAATAATAAACATATACCAACCATCTTGAATCATGTAATGAAAACAACTTCATGAAGTCCTCCAACTAGGGAGTATTATACCATGAATATATGAACTAGAAATATACACTAGTAAACCATAATCACACATACATAATGATATGAGAAATCCACAACAAATGCCATGGATACACATACGTAGTACATATGCATATTCATGAATATATGTCCTAGCACATATAGTTTTCCAACATGATATGGTCAAGATATTCACGAGATCAAACATATAACCAAGCCAACCAAACACACATAGCCATTAAAAAATAATTAAAACATTATTATGGTCGTCAATATTATCATCACCATAAATAACATATAAATCATCAGTGATTAGCTATGATTCAAATAATCTAAGTGAATCTAAGAGTCTGATTCATAATGTTACAACAACAACCAAACAACTTTAATAATCAAAGAGATATATGGTTAGATGTAGAGATTATTAAAACCAAATCAAGCTAAGATGGGTTGTATGATGTTATATTCTTCCTTGTAGTGCTTGATTGTCAATCTTGGCTTCTAATCTTATGAAATTTCTTCAAAATTAAACTCAGTGTATAAGAGAACTAGGGCTTTTTTCCCTTAAAGTTTCGAGCTTCCTTCAAATAGGGAAGATGATGAGCTTTTAAGAGAATGTGACACATGTTAAGTATACTCCGTGGAGGTATACTCCCTATGCGTCTTCTTTCCTTCATACAAAATTAGAAATTCTCTCTTAATTCTATCCATCTTATTTTGAGGGTAGCACTTCCTAATAAGAAGCTTCTTCAATTCTAACTATCTCATCTTCTTGACTGCATATTCACCCTTGGTTAGTTAGATCGTATCAAACCAATGAAGGGCTTTAGACACGAAGAATTATGCATCAAATTTCTTTGCTTGATCCTACTCACTGATCTCTATCACTCTTCCATTTTTGAGACCAACTGAAAAGTAGAAAAGTCGTCTTTCTTATCGTGAAAAAGGAGGATTGCTCCCCTTAAAGGCCTTATAGTCACAACATTTTGTTGGTATCACTTCTAGCTTACTAATAATATCTTTCTCCTCCTCTTCCTCAGTACCAGCATTACTACTTATCGTTTCTTGATATCTTTGTCTTTCTTCTCAACCTTGTTTACCTTGCCGGTCTCCTTGAAGATCTTAGTCATGAGAGGGGGTATCATTGTTTGTAAAACTTGGTGTACCTCATTAGCAATAGCTTCTACAATAGATAGTTCCGGATGAATCAATTTGTTAGTACTCAAGTGGTTATGAGCTCTAGATTTCTCATGTACGGTCTTAGGAGCCATTGCGCTACTCTTAGGGACTAGTGCCTACTAGCACACCCACCATATGCACCATATTGGGCACCACCTCTCGCTCCAACACGAGCACTCTTTCTTCTAGCCTTTCTCTCTTCCTATAAGGTTTAGAATATAATGTTAGCAATTAAGGTAAAACTTGGAATCATGATAAGAAGTTTAAGTACTTAATAACATTAGCCATATGTAATTTGTCACACCCTCAAAATCCACGTGGGGAGTTTTACCGCGAGGCGTGTGAACAAACCAGGATCACACTCAATAGTTACTCATAACGACTCTATATGCCACATTTAAAATAAAATCAACCAAAGTTCAAACTTTAAAATCATGCGGAAGAACCCAAAGTATATAAATGCATAGTATGGCAAAACACGCGCCAACCCAAATGAGTAAGCATTAATAAATAAAACCAACAAAGGTGTCTTTAAAATGGAGTCTTAATATGCATGATGAACCCGTGCAGTGCTCCTAATGGCAAACGAAGGTAACGACCTGAGAATAGCATACTAAAAATGTCAACATAACGGTTGGTGAGTTCAAGAGTTGGCGTTCAAATATAAACAATTTAACAGTTGTGATATATAACCAGTGTATTGTAACAGATAGCTAGTCTATTAACAATAAATATTAATTCATAGTGATTTCGCAATTGAAGCTGACTGTGATAAGTTGTTGCCTCCTGTCACGCCTTACCAGGTCGTGACAATGTTCAATAGGACAAATTGCACCCGGTTGACCTCGAGTCACACAGGTGGGGCTCGTCAGACCCAGTAGTACTACCCAAGTTTCTCCGCTATTCAATATTAACAATTCGAAAGTGTGAGGACTTTTCCAAAATAAACAACACTATATTAATATTATACACAACTTAAATATATATAAAGCGTTTGTAATTTACCAGTATGCTATCTCCCCTAAAAGAGACTAAGTAAAGAGTGGGGCATGAACTCACCTGATATGCGTACAACTACTTAGGGTTTACTTTGGAAGAAGAAGGTGGACAGGCAACCTTCAGAGGTTAGCTAGATCATGTAAGTACATAAGTACGTGTAAACAGAGAACATGAGGAACCCTAAGCACATTACAACCAAAGACTCAAAGTTTTAAAAAACAGACACGTTTGACTCAGTTGACCCGTTTGACCCGTTGGTGACATCATGAGTTATAATTCAATTAAGCAAACGTGAACATATAACATACATGGTTAAAATTCAACTGAATTACATGAGGTGCTACGTTACCCAATGCATAACTTAGATCATCATACCACTAAATATCATACAAGTCATGCGAATCTAAAACATTAACATGCCCTCCAGTTATAACATAACTAACACGCCACACAAAGATCAAATCACGCACAACATGCCATGTGAAGCCACTCACGACTTCACATCCTAAACCCTGCCAATCCTACTAAGTAGGGGCCTCAGATTCGCACGCATGTATGATGATCACAATCATATTCATTAACCATGTTCATTGCATTCAACATACACCACAATAATCAATTTCCAGTCCTAAACATAATGTCTTAACTACTAATCAACATCAACATCACACATGATCATCAAAGCCCATACATCACCATGATTATCCAAGCATTCCATACAACTAAATTAACATATTCTATCACATTAAAAATCATCCATGAACATACTAACATGCTCCTATTATCCCAAACATGCTCAAACTATCATCTTTCAAAATTTGTGCAAATAAAGTTTTCCTTTTGGGAAAGTACATTCCAAAATCTATCAAACACCCAATGTATTCATGTATTCATTAATAATACACCAATTCAAGTTCATATCAACATCTAAGCATGATCAACAATACTTAATCATCATAATCCACCAATCATTCAATATCTAAATTTTCTACTTTTGGCAAACTATGAAATACAACTTCCATTCCAAGGTTTCTAGCATTCATACAACATCAATCCATCATCAAATCATCATATCATGAAAATAAAGTTACTATTATTAGTAACCTATGAACACAACCTTCAATTCATCAATTACTTGCAAGATCAATGTAATCTAGCATTCATACAATCTACTAATCATCATACAATCATCATACAATCATCAATCTCACATAATCACATCAATTTCGAATTAAGGTTTATCTTGAATCAAAGTTCATTATCAATTCATCAAAAACGTATCATTCTTGCATAATCAACGTTAAACAACATGTATACTATCTAACTAACATACTAGTATCATCAAACAATAACAATTTCGACATCAAGAACACCCATTCACGAATTAGGGTTCGGCCAAATAGAAAACTCCCCAAAACTTGTAAAATTCTAACCTTTAAACGTGTAATAGCTTGTATTTGATGATTCTAACTTGTTGCAACCCTTGAAATCGATCAAATCCGATGCCTTATTCCTTGTTCTTGGTCGAATTCGCAAAGGGAGGGGTGTGAGGGTGGATGTCGCGGCCGAAGGTGTGGGGGGGGGGGCTAGGGTTTTGTTTTATTTAATTTAATTTTGCATAATTACCATTTAAGCCCTTGTAATTTGTATTTTATAAAGTTTAAGCTTTTAAACTCTTTGATATATATATATATATATATATATATATATATATATATATATATATATATATATATATATATATATATATATATATATATATATATATATATATGCGTATATATATATACGTATATATATATATATACACGTATATATATATACGTGTGTGTGTGTATATATATATATATATATATATATATATATATATATATATAGATATATATATATATATATATATATATATATACATATATATATATATATATATATCTATATATATATACATATATATATATATATACGTATATATATATATATATATATATATATATATATATATATATATATATATATATATATATATATGTGTGTGTGTGTGTGTGTGTGTGTGTAAGGCTCCGTTCCCGGGACGCTTACAGCTGGTCAATCATCGCACTTAAAACATATATTTATATTAACTTTAATAAAACATTGCAGCGAAACATTTAAACAACCATTTCATTTTATTATAATAATCGTTTTTGCAAAATAATACAACATTCATTACAAAATATCGTGAGATCGCATTACAATAAAAAAACATTATACAAAAGAATGCCATCCAAAATGAGCCAAGTAGCCGTCCCGTGCCATCCTCATCAACCATTACCTGCCAACTGGAAATATATAAAAGTCAACGTTGCTGAGTGAGTTCTAGTTTTAAAATAAAATATATTTTACTTTCTTTCAAAACCATTCTATACTTTCGCATATGATCACACATCATACGTACACATAGATAATATCATTATTATTTTCCTTTACTGTTCATCACTTTCTTTTTTTACTCTTTCCGGATCAGTGTATTCAGCTGTACACCAAACGTATGCACAAAGCGGGTACTGGGCCGAAGATCATAAATGACTTCCATAACGCACATAGCTTGGCACCAGCACCGGGGCAAGCGACAAAGATCCCAACTCTATACTACACCCCAAACGTATGCACAAAGCGGGTACTAGGCCGAAGATCATAAATGACTTCCATAACGCACATAGCCTGGCACCAGCACCGGGGTGAGTATCCACTATAATCCATGTACTATACAACTTGGTCAGTCATAAAGACTAGACCCCTGTGTGTATCCTTATGGGTTAGCTAAACCACACACAGTTGAGCTTACGACATTTTAGAGTCGTGCACCTTCGTACATTTTGCTTGCAAAGCTTTCTTTACTTTCACTTCCATTAATGCATGCATTCTATCATTATGTTCCTCTTTTTATTATCTTCCACTTTACGTTACATAATACTTTATTATTTCTTTCACAACTATAACACGTTAAGCCATGGAAAATAAACATACATAACATGGAGCACAAACATTACCATACCAAGCATCACCATACAAGGCATCATCATACATGACATAACAATCATCATACATGCCATAAAATACCCCAAACATCATCAAAAGTCAACCTACTTCAACCCGAGGAACATACCAAGTCAAAGCCTACACTTTACAATTTCCCCAAAATTTCAGAATATTTTCTAAGTCTTAGGCGCATGGGCACTATGCAGGCGCATGGCCTTTCAGGCGCATGGGGAACACTTAGGCGCATGGACACTATTAGGGCGCATGGGTAACACTTAGTCATTCTGGACAAATTCTAGGCGCACGGGCACTATGCAGACGCATGAGTGCCTGGGCGCATGGGCTTTCTAGGCGTCTGGACACTTAGCCAATTTCAACCTAATTCTAGGCGCATGGACACTATTTCGGCGCATGAACTTTTGGGCGCATGGAAACACTTGGGCAGTTATTTTTGTTGGGCGCATGGACCACTATTTTAGGCGCATGGGCAGTTTAAGTCACACTTAAACAACATAATTTAGTCCCCAATCATCATCTTACATGTTCTAAGCTCATATCTTACATTCTAAGCAACAGAACATGAACATATCATCATCATAACAACATACATCACCCAAAATTAAACCCACCCGCATTCATACACACACATACATACAGGTACACACCCACATTTTATCAAAACATTTAAACATGCATTTCCAGCCCCAAATCAGTCAAAACAAGTAAAAAAGAGGTTCTAGAACTCACCTTAGCAGCTCTTTGGGTATGACTTCCTTCAAAACCCGTTTGCTACAAGTTCAACACCTAGTAACCCACC